>JAHBCN010005313.1:0-56168 GCA_019359885.1 Listronotus oregonensis
AAAAAATTGAAAAAAATATTCTTTTTAAGGGATCTTTGATAATAAAAATTTTAAAAAAAAAAGAAAAAACCCCGTTGCCCTTTACCATTTTTTAAAAATAATAGTAGATAAAAATTTTTTTTTCAGGCATCCTTTCTTTTATGTTTTGTATTTTTTTAATATAAATTCCTATGTTTCTTTTTTTTGGAGTTTTCCTTTTTTCTAGATAACCTCATAAGACCTGAGACAGGTCTCCCCAAAAATATTTAACTTGCAATTCTTGCCCTACCTAAACCCAGAGAAAAAGGGAAAACCACCTAAAATGAAAATATTCTAAATGATATACTAATAATTTGGGTTTTTATAAAAAGCAAATTTTAAAGTTAATTATTTTTAAAAAAAAGGGTTTTTAAAATGCAGTGTAACAGGCTTATTATTAAGAAAATCAAAATTTGAGCAAAAGCATTCGATTTTTTTTAAAATTCCAAATCTCAGCCGACGTCGTAGGTAAGTATAAAATTTATAGTACGAACATTTTTTAAAAGGAATATACAATATATGAGTTGCGTCACTCTGGCGGCTCTCAAAACACCCCCTTTCCCCCCCGCCCTCGAATATTTTCCCTACCGGGCTAAAATTTGAAGCCGACTGATCCGGTGCGCCAGAAATCTTTTTGCTGTAACCGTGTGTTTTGGTATATCGTGTAAAAAAAAATTTGTTAATATGACTGGTAATAATATTTGTTCAGTGGATAATTGGAAAGTAAAAAAAGGCGTTTATGTTTTTAGATCCCAAAGGACCATATTAATATAAATTATATAAATTAAATTTTATTGGTATTTGTTTTAAAAAAATAAATATATTAAACTTTCAAATGTAAAAGTTTGGGAAAATCTTTGGGATTCACTTTTTCCCCAAATTTGCTAATTATGGTAGAACAATTCAGAACCGTATTAGGTTTGTGCTTCAGGAAGGCTTTTTAAAACCTGCTTACGGGAAAAACATTCTTTTGCCCCCCCCGATGGGGGGATCTGTCGCTTTTTATAGATATTAAGAAGAAGTTGGCCAGTGTTCCCCCTTTCCCCAAATTAACAATATTGTTATTCATGGAAACGTACGTCTTGACTTGTGAAAAATTTTTTTATATTATTTAATTTTTAATCATCAATAAATTGAAAAGCCCAATTAATTTCCCCTATATGATGTTACTAAAATTTTGTTCAGAAGTGTTCTAGCCCCCAATAATGCACCAACATAAAAAATTTATTTTATTAAAAAAAAATTTTTTTTGATATGCCACATTATGCAACATTCTGTATCCGATAATATGTTTAAAAAGTTTTATGACTTTTGTATTTTATTTTTCTTAAGTCGAAAAAAAAGGGAAAGGGAAAAAAGGGATCCCCCTTTTTTTTTTTTTTTAGTAAGCTCGATCTTGGCAAGGTTTTCTGGGGAAAAAAGAAAAAAATTTTAAAGGAATATTCAGTGGAAAGAAATAAGTAAAACATCGCCCCCTTACTTTTCCCTTCCTGCCAATTATTTGGTTTGGAGGAGAAAGGATGTCCCCTGTTTTACCCCCGTTTCTTGCCTGGCATTTCTTCAACTCTGCCATTCCAACAATTTGGTCTGTTTTTAAAATGTTCAAAAAAATTTGTATTCTAAAAAAACAAAACATTTTAAATACCACAAAACTTATTGGGCGTTATGTTTTTCCATACTGATTAAAGTGCCTTTTTTTAAAAAAAAATTTTTAAAAAATTTAAAAATTTTTTTGGTTTTTGTATTAATAATTGCAAAAAAATTTCTACGATGAAAGAAAAACCCCCAAAAGATATCCTACTAATCAAGCAACAAAAAAAGAGATGAAAATATTTTTTTTCGATCAAATAACCCCCTGCTCTAGTACAAAAATAGCGAAGATTTGGGGCTAATGAACAAAAAATCCCTTTAAAAAGGGGGTTTTTTTAAAAAAAACATGGCTATAAATTTTTTAAGGTCAAAACAACAAGAAATATTTCCCGAAGATCAAATTCGACAAAAGAAGTTTTGTAAACTAGAGAAAAATTGCGGGAATCCGCCAAAAATTTTTTTTGGGTTTTTTTTTATCCCTTTTCAGTCGTTCTTTTGGGCAGGAAAAAAACATTTGGGGAAACCCCCGGGGAAAAATATCCCCAAAAACTTAATGTTTGGGCGGGGAAATTTTTAAAGGGGGCAGTGTTATGCGCTATTTCTTATAATGACAATCTGAATAGCCAATGTTATTTCAATTCTATAAGAAAATTTTATTCCCCCTTTTTAAATTGAAATCTCAACCTAGTTTCAACAAGATGGTTGCCAGCGTATAATAGTAGAGCAGTTCTTTTTCAACGCACATTTTTTTAAAAAAAAATTATTATTACCAGCGGCCAATATGATATCCACCCAAAAAAATCCCGATTTGAATAAATTTTTTTCATGGGGGAAGAAAGAAAAAACTTTCGGACATAGCACGAAAAAACAACAATTTTGGGGGAAAATTTTTGGGTAAAATTTTTTAAAAAATTTTCAAAATATACCCCCAACGTATTGGGGAAAAAGGGGGAAAAAGTTTTTCAATAGGTTGGCTATTGTGAAATTCAAAACATTTTAATTGAAAAATTTTTTGAAATCTGTATTTATTTTGTTAAAAAATATTACGTTTTATTTTATTTTTTTAAAAAAACCCCCCCTCATTTTTTTAATTTTTTAAAAATTTTTTAAAATTATGCCAAAAAAAAACTTACCTTACGGTTATCTAACTGTGAATTATGTAACAATGCGGGGGGCATCCCTGGATACAATGTAACCATGACACCAATATCCCTTAAACCCAAAACTTTTTTTAAATTTGAGTAAAAATAGAATGGGGTCAAATAATCACGGGTTTTTTTAACATGTAGAAAAAAAATAGTTACCAAAAATGGACTAAAAGCAAACTTTCAGATAAACCCCCAAAAAAATTTTTTTAACTTTATGGCTAAAATATCAAAAATAATAAAAAAAAAAAAGACAAAACAAACATTTTAACACCGAAAATTTTTTTTCTTTAACTTAAAAATAAATTTAATGAAATAAAAAAAATTTTTTTTTTTTAAAAAAGCTTGGATCCGTATTTTTGGGAGCGCTCTTTTCTATGATTTTTTTATACGATGTTCCAAATATGAGAAAGACGTTTTTTAATTTTTTTTCGGAACCCCAGTATTTTTTTAAAACTTTTTAAAAACCCCTTTAAAAAAATAAAAAATTTTAAATTTAAAAATAAACCATATTTAAAATTTTTTTTAAGGTAGTTGGGTCATGCAACAAATCTTTAGAAATCTTTTTAAATTTTTAAAAATAATTTTAAATGTACAACACATGTGCTGGTAAAATTTAAAGAAAATTGACCACGTCTAATAGAGATAATCCGATTAAAAAAGCAATTTTTTTACATGTAACATGGAAGAAGCGTGGGAAAATGCAGGTTTTAATTTTTGCCTTTGAAGGGACTTCCTCCTTACGAAAAAATAGTATAATAAGAAAAATATATTTTGAATATTTAAAAAAAAAAAAATTTTTTCCCCAAATTTAAATTTAAAAAAAAAAAAAAAATTAAATTTAAAAATTTTAAAAAAAAAAATTTTTTTTTAAATTAAATAGGGAAAAAGGGTTTTTTTAAAATTTAATTAAATTTTAAAATTAAAAAAACATTAAAAAAAAGGCAAATTAAAAAGAAAAAATTTAAAATTTAAAAAATGTTTTTTTTTTTAAATAATAAAATTTTAATTTTATAAAATTTTAAAAAAGGGGGTTAAATTAAGGGTTTTGGGGGGTTTTAAATTAAAATTTTTTTAAAACAAAAACAAATATCCCCAACAATTTTTAAAATTTTTTAATATTATTATATTTAATTAAAATTAAATTAAATATATTATATATTAAATATTTATTTAAAATTATATATTATTTTAATTATAATAAAATTATAATTTTTTATAAATAAATAATTATATATAATTTTTTAATAAATTTTAATATATATATATATATATATATATATATATATATATTATATATATATATATATATATATATATATATATATATATATATATATATATAAAAAAAAACTTGACAAACAATATTTATTTATAATTCATTTTTTTAACGATTTATTAATAGTACATTATAAACTTGGGGACAAAAGGGGGAAAACTTTTAATCCCGCGGCGGGGGGGTTGTTCCCCCGGGGGGGTAGGGAGGGTTACAATTCGCTAAGGGATTAAAAGCCCTTTTTTTCCGGGTTTTTATACTATTTGATTCTTTACAAAAAAAAATTTTTAAAAAAAACTATTTAAGGGTTTTTTTTAACATGGAGGAGGAGTAGCAATATTCTTGAAAGTAATATACAAGAATACCGCAATTTTATAAATAACAATCCCCCAAAAAAAAGGAAAAATTTTAAAAATTTTTTTAGTGGGGGGAAAAAACATAAACCCTTTTTTTTTTAAAATGTAATTTCTTATACAGACCTCCTGCGGGCATGTTGGCTCATTCGCATGACGTGGAACAATTATTATTTTAAAATAATGCTCGACTTCTCCCAAATTTTTTTATCTGTGGCGATTATAATGTAAATTTTGAAAAGATAAGTTAACCGGAGATGGAAAAAACCTGCTTAATATGTTACCCCCCCCACGGTTTCTTACCTGGTGTGAATGAGTCCCCCGCGTGTGCAGGATAAAAAAAAATCTATTATTGACAATATTTTTATAAATGTTGATATGTAAGGGGTTATTGTAAATACGGGATATTGTGATTTGTCCGATCTTTTTTTTGCAAATGATAAAATATAAAATATTTTGTCAGATGATAATGAATGTAAAATATTTTTATAAAAGAAATTTTAAATCTCGTGCTCATATAGAAAAATTTTAAATATGGTTGAAAACGAAGATTGGAATGCTCTAATTGATCATAACTGAAAAAATAGATGATTTGTTTAAAAGGGGTTTTTTTTAAAAAATTCTGTTTTCTTTTTAACGTTTTTTTCCCAAAGGGAAAGTTTAAAAAAAAAACAAAAAAAATAAAAATTTAAAGGGGGGGGTGACCACTGAAATAAAGAATAGGGGCCCCAAAAATTTTTAAAAAGGGTTTTTATAGGTTTTACAAGTTGACAGGACATATCAAACGCAGACATCTGTATCAAAAAATTTAAAAAAAAATCATAGAAAGAGCATTAACACGAAAAAACCCAAAAATTTTTTTTTCCCAAAATTATGGCAAATGCTGACAATATGTCTTCTTTTTGGGGGCCCCAAATTTTTAAAAACGAAGTACCCCGTAAGGGAAAAAAACTAAGCCGGAAAATTTTTTTAATGAAAAAATTGAAATTCCAGCAGAAAACTGGCTCACGAGTTTAAAAAAATTTTTTTGGGGACTTCTAAAACCCCCGGCTATCCCTCCAGGGGAAAAAATAAAATTTTTAAAAAAGTCAACCCCAAAAAAAAAAAAACCAGAAATGGGCTGTTTAGTATTTTCCTGATGAAGTGGGTAGTATAATTCTTAATATTTCCAAGGGGTTCCAGGGGTTTTTTATGGTATTCCTTGTTCAGCTTTCCCCTCATGTGGTTGACTATATAAAATATCCATTAAAACCTTAATTAATAAATCATTTCAGGGGGGAATTTTTTCCCTCCTTATTAAAGCAGGCGATCGTTTTTCCCTTTTTCCATAAAAAGGGGGGGCCAAAATTTATGATATGGCGAACTACCCGGGCTATCCTTGCTTTCAGTTTTTTAAAAAAAATTTTTTAAAATCCCTTTTTTTGAAAATTTAAATTTTTTTTTAATTGAAAATAATATTATAAGTCCTTCTCAATTTGGTTTTTAAAAAAAAACTGTCGACCAAGGATGCCTAATCTTTTTGGGTTTAAATTTTATCATGGGGGGGCTTGACAACAAAAAAAAGCCGTTTGTATGTATTTCGATCTATCTCTGCCTTTGACACGGTTAGACCGATTTATTGCTTAATAAATTAAAAAGTTATGGCATTCGTAAAAAAGCTTTCCTGGTTGGGTTCCTATCTACGGGGGGAAAAACTCAAAGTGTTGGGGGTTCGAAAAAGGGGTTTTTCTTAAATAAAGGAGCCTTCCATTGATCTAGAATTCCTCAAAGTACATTTGGGCCCCCTTTCTATTTATTTTTTTTATAAATGATTTAAATCCCCATCTTACAAATTGTAATGTTTCACAGTTTGCGGATGATAACGACTATCGCAATAAGTTCAGAAAGTATTGGGGAAACTGTCTGAACCCCCCCAAAATAACTGTGCGGGGGGGAGATGCGGAGATATTGTCAATTAAACGGTCTAAGTTTAAATGCAAAAAAAGACGAAATTGTACATTTTCCCCAACTGTTAAGAATTACAGTATTTACATTCACATAAAAAAATCATTTTAAGGAGAAGGACTCACCCTTTCCCCCTTTTGGGGGTTTAATGGACTCACGGGTTAAAGTGGAAAAACATACAGATAACTTATGCACAAGATTATCTACCAAGTGTTACGTTCTCCCAAATCTTCGCAATTTTGTAGACATTAAATTTTTAAAAATGTCCTATTACCCCCAAGGTTTATTCTGCTATAAATTACTGTATTTTTTTGGGGGGAAGTTCAGCAGGTTAAAGGATCTTTTTAGTTCAAAAACGCATTATAAGAACTATTTTTTTTAAATAAAAAAAGAGACTCATGTAAAAGTTTTTTTTAAAATTTTACAGATTTTAACAATACCATCTATGTATATTTTTTTTGTTTTTAAAAATTTTTAAAAAAAACCCACACTTAACCTTTTGGTTTTCGGACAGGAACATAGCGTACAACCTAGAAATACTTTCCCATATCTTAATAACACAACACAATCTTCTCTTACGACCAAATTATGTCCACCCCAAAATGTATAACCACCTGCCCCATGACATTAAAACCATACAGAGCTTTTTCCCCTTTTAAAAAAACTAAAGTTAAACAAGTTTTACTTAAACATATTTTTTTCTCTGTAGCTAAATTTTTTTAAAATTTTATTAATTTTTGGGGTTTGGGGTTTGGGAGATTTACATTTTTGTTTTTTTTAAATTTTTATTATGTTTTTTTTAAAAAGGATTCTTTTGGGCGTTTTCTATGCATACTTTTTGTTTAAAAAATAAAAAATTTTGAATTTGAATTTGAACATATCGATGGGCGAGGCTGTTAGGTGTAGGGTTATTTTTTGTTGATATTGATACACCAACAGAAACAATTTTGTGGTTCTATGACACTAAACAAAATCTGACGCTTTTAAAACCCCAAAATTTTAAAAATTTTAGCATTCGTGGTAATGGATATGGGGAAAAAAAAAATTTTCGAGAAGCATTTTTTCCCAATTTTTAATAAAAGGGGTGCCCAAAACCCAAAAAGTTGAAAATATTACGAAAAAAAAGGGGCTTCGGGCCCCACTTCTTGAAGAAATCGACCTAGTTGAAAAATAAAAGGGGGTTTTGGAATTGGATCAAGAAAAAAAAATTCTTTAAACACCTGAAAAAAAAATTTTTTAAAATTTGGGTTTTGTACCCCAATGTAGCATTTGGTTTTTCCTCCTACATCGAAATTTGTCGATTTACGGAAAAAATTTTTCAAAAAAATAGAAAATTTTTTTAAAAATTTCCCCTTTTAAAATTTTTTAAAAACTATGCTAATATAACAAAAATAACGGTATAAAAAAAATTAAGTGAAAAAACAGTTAAATAAAAAATTTAAACTTTGGTTCATTTATAGAATATATTTTTAAAATCCATCGCATCGATTGCAAATGAAATTTAAAGGGTTTTAACCCAAAAAAAAAGCGGGACAGCTATATCTCGGGCATTAAACAGTTAAAGAAATTAAAATTTGTAACCGGTAGTTTTTTTATTGCTAAAGCCCTCCAATTCGTTTTATTATCCAAAAAACCTTTTATTTTTTCGTAGTTTCATAAAAAATTCTACATCTATTTAATATATCATCTCCAGGAGCCCACATTACTGAAGTTATATTAACAAAAATATTTTTTTTAAAAATTTTTTTTAGGTATCTGATGCCCGATGCGAGACTATTAGAAGGTGCCATAAGGTAAAAATTTGCTAACATGATGATTTTTACCTATAAGCACTAAGTATATCTAAGGGGGTTTTTTGGGGGTCCCTCTCAAAAAAGCGTCAACGTCATTCTAAGCGACTAGATAATTCAGACTACGTCAGATTGATGCAAATTCGTCAATGCCTGAGCCAAAATTTTAAAAAAAGCTTTCTGGATGTAGCAAAAAAAGTGCACAGCCTCGTATAGTATGCGTAAAAAATCCCTATCAAAAAAAAAAGTAAAAAAATTTTTAAAATTTTGGGGTTTTTAAAAAAAAAAAAAATAATACCTATAAAAATTAGCTCTTGTGTTTACTGTTTGACAAATGTCAAAAATTTCGATTTTTTTTTTCTAAGTTTTTTTTAAAAATGTAATTTTTTTTCAAACCATTTCATTCTCCCCTGGACAGGTGGTATCACTTGGTACCACCTGTAATTGGACCATGGGGGCCCGATGGGGTTTTTTAAAAAAAAAGAATAGGAAAATAAAAAAAAGTTTTTTTTTTTTTAGGCAGTTTTGCTCAGTAGCAAACACAGTGACTAAATTTTTAACTAACATTATTTTGAAAAGGGGTAAATATTGATGATTTTTTTCACAAAAAAGTTTAAAATTTAAAAAAATTCTAAAAATCGAAAAATATATGTTAAACCCCCTTGGGGGCCCCCCGTGTATACACAATGGAAACACTGTGGGCCAAACCTTTTCCCAAAAACATCGTTTTTTGTTCCACTGTTCCCAAGTTTCCCTATTGTATACATAGTGTATAACTGTAAATTAAAATTCTAATTTTTGTTTTTTGTATCCATCTTGGATTTAAAGTGTAAAAACCATGGATTCATTGTTAATCGCGGTGAATACTTACTATGTATTCCCCCCCTGGATTTGCTGTGTAACCCTTTTTGGGGTTTTGTAAGAAACCACTGTGGAAACACGGTTGCTTACGGAAAAATTCACTGTGAAAACATTGTGGAACCTGGGGGGTTTTTCTTTTTTTCCCCTGAACACAGCGCTTTTTTTTTTACTTCCCCTGGGCTAAAAAGGGTTTCAAGGGTAATTTATTAATTTTTGGGGGGATTTTTTATGTTTTTTTCAGAAAAAATAACAATAAAACCCAAAAAAACTCCTAACGCCGTTAATGACGGGCCCCATAAAAAAAAAACATCACCCCAGCAAGTATAACAAAAAATTTTAGACGACCAAAAAAAATTTTCATATTTGCGCAAGCTATCTTTATAACTGAAAACTAAGCTGTCGTCGCCCGCCTGACGTATCCGACCCCGCCGTGCTCCGTCGGTTTGCCGCATTGCCAAATTCAAACAGCTTTCCCCCTTTTAAAAAATTTTAAAAATTTTTAAAAAAAAAAAATTGAAGGCACTTTAAAATATTTTTTTAAAAATAAAAAATATTAAACCTAAAAAATTAGGTGTATTTAAAAAATATAGGTGTAATATTTATTGAAAGAAAGCTTTAAAAATGTTTAAAACTTAAATGAAAAATTTAAAAAATGTTAAAAAATTTTGGGAAAAACCCTTTTTTGGGTTTTTAAAACCCCAAAATTGGGATAAAAAACCCCGGGTTTTTCAACCGGGGAAAATAAATTTTTCCGCGTTGCCAATTTATATATAGCTAATTTATCGTAGTGCGATAGTGAAAAGGGGGACAGTCAGGGGAAAAAAATTGACCCCAACCATGGTGCGTATGAAAAAAAGGGAGTAAGCCAAAACTTTGTGACTGGACTGTAGGAAAAACTCCCTTTTAAAAAATATTTTTTCCCAAAACATGCAGATAATTTGGGGTAAAGGTTTTCGGCCCTCGCGAATCGACCCCGCATGCATTTTCCCTTTCCCAAAACTGAGAATGTTTTGCGAATATGTTCGAAAAAACAATTTGAAAGATAATACTAGGTTAATAAAATCAAAATCCATTCTTTTTCTTTTTATAATATCGCATCCCAAACGATGTAATGGGAAAAAAAATTTTTTTGATGTTTGTGATATATTACCCAAGAGAAAAAAATTTTTTTTTTTAATTTTGTTTAGGGCTATATTTTTTTTTTTAAATTTTAAAAATATATAGGGTGTACCATAATAAAATTGAAAAATTTATTTTTGGAATTCGAAACCTCCTTACTCCAAATTTTCAGTAGGGTTAAACAAACATTATAAACTGCATAAATATTATTTTTTATGAAAGACCCCCACTAAAGATGCTTATCTGGGCCCCCCAAAATTTTCCCCAAAAAAAAACTTTTTTTTGACTTATTGAATTTTTTTTTAAGTTGGAAACCCCGTGAAAAAAAAATAAAAATTCTTGAGTAACTTTTGTACAGTCTAGGACTGAAAAAAAAAATAAAAAAATTTTTTTATTTCTTGTTAGCCCCTTTATTACATACGACTTGAATGTTTTTGTATGTATTTATTTTTTTTTAAAAATTTAAAATTTTTTATTTTTTTAAAATTTTAGGTACAATTTATAAAAAGGGGCCCCTTGTAAAAAGGGGGCCAAAAAATTTATTGTTCCATGGGGGACCTTATTCTCAAGATTGACTCTGAAACAAAAAAAAAAAAAATTTCATTAAAAAAACCTTCTTACCCCGGATTTATCACCTTAGTGAAAAATCAAATTTTCCCCTTTAATTTTTTTTTCAACTTTTTTAAAAATTTTGGGGTTTTTTTGGGTATAAGAACTATTATTAAACAAAAAAAAAAAATTTTTAAATCGGCAGTTGATCCCCGGGGGTTAAAAGGGGGGGCCATGGAACAATTAGTTTTAGCGCCCACAATAAATTAAACTTAAAATTTAAAAAAAAAGTAATTTCCAAATGAAATAAATATGTATGACTTGATTTACGTTTTTATATATTAAAAAAGCGAAAAAATATATTTTACTTTTTTTGCAGTACTAATCTGTACTAGTCTCTTAAAAAAATTTAAAATTTTTTGGGCCCCCTTGGGGGAAAATAATTGGACGGCGTGACCTCTGGACAGATCTACGGAAACGAATACTTGCTTTTGTAAATAAAATGACACATCAAAAAAAAAACTAAGGAACAAAAACTAAAATAATTATAACTTTTTTAAAACCCCATATATGTATATTTCCCAAAAAATTTAAATTTTCATTGTTTTTTTTCCCCCAGATTTCAAAAAAAAAAATTTCACGTATAAAAATAAACACTTTTATTAAAAACATAAAAAAAAACAAAATAAGAAAAAAAAAAAATTTTTTTAAAAAAACAAAAAAAGTGGTTTTGGTTAATTTTTAGTCTAAAAAACCTTCGTCCCATTCAGGTCTCAGCGGGGGGGCCCCCCAACCCAACCCCGGGCGAGCTTATTCCTTATAAAACAAGGTCAGTTTTTCCCCCTTTTTAAAAACCCCCCCCCCAAAAGGTCCCCTTGATGGGTGTACACCCTTTCCCAAAACCCCAAAAAAAATGTCTAAGTTTAAAAGGGCGCCTCCCACACACGAAGTCGACGGGAATCTAGATGGAAGCCAAAAAAGGATTTCTGTGAACAAAAAACCCCCCCTTTATGACGCAATTGGTGGTGTTGTTGGCTCACTCTAATCGATTGTCTTTTTTTGCGGCGGAACACGGGGGAAAAGGGGGACAAGCATTTAGATTAAACTCATGTAACCTGTTCCAAGTTTGGCCCCTTAAAACAATATTGTGCAGTTGGGGGATTTTTCTAACTTTTTCCCGCAGTGATCGTTCTATCCGTAAAGAATGTAATTGTATAAAACGGTCATGTACGGCTCCCGTTATCCTTGTACGACCAGTTGGCGCTCTCTAACATCCCCTTTTACGGTATCTTCTCATAATTGACAAATGACGCTAGCTGATGTTTGGACCTCCGCTACTGCTATGTAATTTTGGCCTGCTTCAAACATTTTACCTTGTAGTTCATCACGCTTAAATGACTTCTCTTTATATTAAAACAAATAAAATTAAAGCAAATTTGTGTACTAATTTTTTTTATTTGCTTGAATCCGGTATAAAACGGAAACCCAATTCGTTTTTTTAAACACTAACAGTTAAATATTGTTTATGAACAATTTATGGAATGATAAAATTAAAAGAGATATACTGTAAATAAGAACTATATATGTATTTGATTTATTTAATTCTTGGTCCCTACATTTTTTTGATTTTCTTCTAATATTAAAAAATCCTCTTTTTTTGGGGGTGCAATTTAATCCCCCCAATCCCCCTTTTTTTTTGCCCCCCTAATTCATAAAAAATTAATTATTAACAGTTTTTTTAAAAGGTTAATTTTAAAAAAAAATTTTTTTTTTGCAGTTTTTTTCCTAAAAGGACGTTGTTTGCTAAAAAGAAAGAAAAATTAAAGTGAGTTTTTTAAAAAAATTTTAAACTCGAACTTCTTTATCGCTTTAATATATCTTAGTATCTATTTAAAGAAATAAAAAAAATGGGTTGCAAAAATACTTTACCTCTACTATTGTTGCTTTATATATGCCTCAAACTCCAATTCGGGAGTTTTTCAGATAAAAAATTTTTTGTATAATTTTTTTGGGGTTCGTCCATGGCACTTTGATTAGGCGCAAATATTTGAAAATTGTGTCTTCAATTTGTGCACCTACAAAAAAAAAAATTTTTTTAGCACTCATTTCCATTTTTCTGTATAAAAAAGATTTTAACCAATCTAACATTGTAACTTGGGGGGCGCTACATCAAATAAAAATCGACCAGTAATAACTAGGGGGATGTACCTAATTTCATTCCCTTTTTTAAAAGTAACGAGAAAAAGGGCTTGAGGTAATTTAGGCATGCTGGATTGCCGTGCAGTGATGCAGATCTAAAATTTAGGTGGAAACACTTTTTTAGGCAAAACAGATTCTTTTTTACATTGGACGGAAATAAAAAAAAAAAAAAAATACAGTGAAACCTGGTTAATAGGACCTGGATAAGTGAAAAATTTTGGTTTACAATGAGGTCTTGGCATTTTTTTATCAATTTTACCATTTTTAAAATTTTTAAATAAATTTAATGGAAGCTAAACATTATCTTCCTTTTTTTTGTTATCTGAAATTTTTTTTTTTTTCGAAATTCCAATAATTAACCATTTTTATTTAATTGAAAAAAATTGGTTTTGTCTAATCAGAATAAAAATTTAAAATTTCTGGGGGCGTTTTGTCCCCCAAAAAAGGCCCAATTTTAAACACTTACTTTACGACCCTTACCTAAATATTTGCAGTTTGAAAACCCCATGCTGAAACCCACCATTGGGAGGCGCTCAACAGGTGGATTCGATTGGTACCCCCTAGAGGGGCGTTCAGACATTGCGAAAGGGGGAAAGGTTTTAAAGGGAGGGCAAGGTATATTTTGAGTAATCGGGGGAAAATTTAAAGAACGTCTTTTGCGACTTCAAATTTTTTTGCAAATACACCTGCTTTCCCCCCCCAAAATTTCCCTTAAAGGGTCTTTTAGAAAAAAAAAAAAAAATGTTATGAAAGAAAAAGTTGTATTTTTAATGATATAGTCCCCCCCAAAAATAATTTCTAACATAACAAACATTTTAAATTTGGAAAAAAAAAATTTAAAAACAAACAATGCATACACTTTTTCGAAAAGACTTTATATATAATTTTGATTTCCCCCCTTTTTAAATCTTTGGCCAGGGGAAAAAAAAAAATGTTTGGAAATAAATAGGGGCTAGCGGATTATTGTTTTAAGTGGTAGGGGTGACCCTTAAATAACATACCAAAAACCCCCCCCCCGAAACCCCTTTGCGTTAGGCGTGGGGGGGGGGGAAAAAAGGGGGGTTTTTTTTTTTTTCGTTATTATCTCGAAAACTAAGCGTCTTAGCAAAAAAATCATTCTATACAAAATGAAATAAAAAAAGGGTTTTTTTCAATTTTGCGCTAAGAGCATAGTTAAGGGTGTATGTGAGTTTGAAAATGGAATAACTAAAAAAAAAAAAAATTTATTGTGGAAGGTTGATACAAAAAAACCAAACATTTTATATACGAAATTTTTAAAAAAATATCAAATAATAATTATAGTTCGAGTTCATCGTCAAAATTATCATCATCGTCGTCGCCATTGATGCCGACGTTGGAGCCGTTGGTGCACGAAGGCGGCAAAATGCTGCCCAAACGAGCAGGGTATGTCTGCTTTGCGGCACCCCCCCCCCGCAACCTGTTTTACCCGCAAAATATGTCATTTAGGAGGACGGGAACTGGGTCCGTGCTGGTGACAAGTGAAAACCCCCCCGCCCCCCCAATCCCCCCAACAGTTGAATCTTTCTGCTATTCCATATAAACCCTTGTTGAATCTAAAACAAAAATTTTCCCCCTTTTGAAAACACGTTAACAAATTATAAGTCAATGTAAAAAAGCATAAAATTGATACAAACCTGCAAAATGAACTCTAAGTGAGGGGTTGGCGAGCTGCCCTCTGGTGGTGGAAGTGCCGCAAAATCAGGCTTTTTTTTGTCGAGGCTTTAACAAAGGCCTGGTGTCCCCCCGGGGTTCAGGTCTGCTCTTTCGGGGGTGGTCTCCCAAAAAAAAGGGGCTCTCCTGCATCAGCTCCCCTTCCTGTGTTGCTGAGGGACCCAGAAGACTTTGTAGATGTCTGTGACCTCCTCCTCGGCCAAAAATACTTTCACCCACCTCCCTTGCTCTTTTATAAATAGCGGGGGAAAGTATCCAACCGCTGAACGAAGGGAAATAAAAAAATGGCTTCGCAAAGGCAATTTTTGGGTTTTTGGCCCCTTTATACCAACTTTCCTCCACCTTTCCCCTGCCTGGCAAAAAAAAAAGGCATCTCTTTCTCAGGGGTTAGTGCATAAAAAACCCGGTCTATATCTTCCCCTTTTTTCACAGTTTGGTGCTTGTCGACTGCCTGCAAACCACAGCTAACGTTTGGATGTGGAGGGGGTCCCGTCAAAGTGGTAACGGGTTTTTTTGATAGCCCTCTCCGTTTTTCTCAGCCCTTTTAGTGCTTTTCCCATCACCGTAGCCATCAAATAAATATTTCACTATAGTGGTTGATAATGTACGTAACGTACGGGTCGCATTTTTTATTAAATGTTAAGCCAAGCAATCGGGTTTTAAGTGAAAATGGTCACTAGCTTATTCGCTGCGGATGTCACTCTCAATCACGCTTTTTTTTTCGTTAAATTAGGAAATACGATCAATTTAAAAAAAATTTTTTAAACGACAAAAACATTTTTTTCATATTTTTCGCATTTTCAAGGTATCACACACCCAATTTTTCTCTCAGCGAAAAATTGAATAAAACCTTTATTATAGACAATTTAATTTACTTTCATTTTGTATGGAATGATTTTTTGAAAACGCTTAGTTTTGGGAATAAAAGAACCTACAAACCGCCTCTTCCCCCCCCCCCGCCTAACGCCAAGGTCCGGGGCTGGGGATTTTTGTATGTTACTTCAAAAAGGTCACCCTAATTAAAACAATAATCCGCTTAGCACTATTTATTTCCGGGGGGGTTTTTTTCCCCCAATTCTTTTCCCCTGGCCTATCTGTTGTGGGGTTTTTAAAAGACCTGCAAATTTTTTATTTTACTTTTACAAAATCTTTTTTTAAAAGGGTTTGTCTAAAAATTTTTTTTTTGGGGATGGAACTCGAGGGGGGATGCATATGCTGCCTTGGGTTGTCTCCCCGATAATCAAAAAGGGAAATGTAAGGGCAGGGTTTTAAGGTCTCTTTGGATAAGCGTCAATAAAATTTTTTAAACCCAATTTAAGCTTGTTTTGGGGAAATTTTTTGGATTCTTATTTTTTTATCTTGGGGCAGCCCAAAAAAAGGCGTCTAGGTGTAAAAAAGGGGAGTTTATTCACACAAGATTTAAAAATTTGGAGATTTAAAGGGAAAAAGGGGGAAAAATTTTTGCGGGTAGGTTCCAATATCTGGACACTCGGGGGAAAAAAGGGAAAAAAAAAAGTAAAATTTCCGGGGGTTTTTAAAAATGGACTGAAAAAAGGGTGAAAAATTGGTACGTCTTCTCTGTAGGGAGCTGCCAGAGAGAAATTATACTGGCCAACTTTTTGGGGCCCTTCCCCCAAAATACCTAAAAAAAACGACAGACCCCCCAAGTTCTCGGGGGAAAAAAAAAAAGCTTTTCTGTAAGTGTGAGATCATTAATAAGACTAACAGTTTTTCTCTGAATGGTAAGTATTGTGGGAAACCCCATTCCCCAGATATGAAAAACAATATTCTAAGGATCTGATCTGGGATAGAGTATAAAATTAAAAAAAGGAAAAAATTTTTTGGCTTAAAAAAGGGAACCCCAACAAAACTGCTGAGGCAATAAAAGTAATGTGTTTGTCCTTTAAAAGGGGGATTTTAAAAAATAACATCCAAAAGATTAAATGAATCTTTGTTCTGCACAACTTGCCCCCCATATGTAACAAATGAGCTTTGGGGAAGGGCCCAAACGAACAGGGCTGTGTTTTGGGGGGTTTTAAATTTGGGAAAAAAATTTTTTGGGGCTCCAATTAAAAATTAGTTTAAGGTCTTGTAAAAGGGAAAAATCTGCATTGACTTGCGCTTGTCTTTCAAATCAGACAAGGGTGGCTTAAAAAATTTTAAAATTAAAAAAATGTACTATCGTCAGCAAAATTATGAATAGGTTGATTGTGGGGGGAAGATCCCTTAATGTGAAAAAGAAAAGAGTTGAAAAGTACGGTCCCCGGGGGGCCCCCGCATTAATTTTGGGAAAAATAACCACCCACAATAACAGTTATCGTCGTTGAAAGGCCCTTTAGGCCCCCCAAAAAAACTTGGGGGGAAGACTGTAGGAAGGAAAAATTTTTAAGGGGAAAACCCCCCCCTCTATTTGATCAAAAAACTTTTAAAATATCAAGGCAACGATCTGGGATTCACCAAAAAAATAAAGGGACTTTTTGAGTGTGATAAAAAAAGATCAGCTTTGGAAATTTAAAATTTGGAAATAATGAATTAATAGAAAAAAATATGTATAAGCTGGGGGGGCCCTGCCCAAAAAACTTGTAGAAAAATTCCTGGACTATTATTTATTAGTTGTCTCGGGCTTTTAGGGGGAAATTTTTACTTTTTTTTTTTAACTGCAATAATTTTATTTTTTTACTTTCCCAACACTTGCTCCCGTTTCAGCAAAAAATTTTTTTAAATTCATTCCACCAACACCCCCCTTGCTCTTTTTTAGGTTCCCTTAAAATTTTTCCGTAACTGGCCAATTATCCTTTTTCTCCGCTCTTGGTTTTCTATGCATTCATGCATAATTTGTAAATTTTATTTTTTTGCTTCTTTTTTTTTTTTGTAGCGCTTCCATGATTTTTTTTGGGGGAAGCCCAGGAATTTTAATGTCGGCGAAGGTTTTTTCCCCCTTTTTTTTTAGTACCAGCAACAAAAAGATTTTTCTCATTTTCCCCCAACCAATACCTTTTATCTACAGAATCTGTTAAATATGTTATATTTAACAATTTTTATTGTCCTTTACCAATTTTTTTCCCCTTTTTTTCCCCCTAAGGCTTTTTTTTGTATCTCCTGAAAAAAATTTTTCCCGGTTCTGCCGGGAGAAGGTATTGGTGGTAAACAGTACAGTGAAGAAGTTTTAGTAGTGGGTTGTTTACGCATAGTTACCCCCAAAAAAATATTCAAATTTGAGCAAAAATTTTTTCTTTTTTTTTAAATCTAAATCTAAGTGTAAAATGGGTTTTTTTTTGTGCATACTCTGCTTTGTGTTATTGTTTTTTTTTTTGGTCTTTGCTTAATAGTGAAAAAGGGGGAAAAATTTTTTAAAATATCAATGATATTTAAAATTTATCCACGAAAAAAAAACAGTTAACAATAGACGATAATATTCAAAATAAATCAAAAAAAAGTAGTGTTTTATTTCATTCAATACCCCAACAATGAATAAAAAAATACTGATAAAAAAACTGGAATTGTCGACCCAAAAAGGGCCCAAAAAGTGCATACACGAAAAAAAGATTGTAGTGACTCCGTGGAATGTCAAAGGGGGAGGTTTTTTCCCCCCCAAAACCTGTATGACCCAAGCAAACGAATCAAAAACAAGACGGTCCCGACTTTTTTGTTCAAAATCATTGATTAAGGAGGAAAAAATCCAAAAGTAAGCGGGGACTAACTAGCAAAGTGGACGTTTTTGGAAAATGATATACAAAAATCAAATCAAACACACAATGCTGATGAAGCAATTATTCTGCAAATAAAATTTTGGAATTAAAAAAGAAGATTGAAGAACTAAAAAAAAGTTACTGTCTTAAAGAATCAACAAAGCTCAACCGATAAAAATCCCAAAAGCAACAAAACTTATTAATGAATGTATCCGAGAAAATTTTTGGGTTTTGGTTTATGGTTGCAGTTCTTAGACAGGAATTGAAAACCAAGCCCCCCGTAAAACGGTAAACTCGAAGGCGTTGTAGTCAAAAAAAAGGGTAAAAAAAAGGGGGGTTGGTCATTTTTTCCCCTACAGAATCCTGTGCCCCCAAATCTCATTCATGTAAATAATGAGTCACCACATTCTAAACAACAGGGCTCATCTACAGTCAGTTAAGGGGGGGGTTAAAGACCAAATTCAATTTCAAAAAATAAAGCATTTGTAAAGTTTTTAAAAATTTAAAAAAAAAATGGTTCTATGTTGGTTTTAAAAGGGGGTTTGTACCGTGGAACATCTCCAGCATTTAGAAGCCAATAGCATTCCTACGCTCACTGCGAAAAGCTTCCAGGTTCAAAACCCCTCTTTTTTAAAATCCCCCCTGGGGCCCCCAAAATTTAAAACCCCCGATTCTTGAAAAGTTTATATGGCCCACTAACGTGACAGTAAGGCCATTTGCTTTCCGAAATATATCAAGACCAAATGGCGCGCAGCCCAAAAAATTTTTTGGGGCGGTTTTACCCACAACGAGGACACTTGAATCGACGGAAAAGGGACTCGAATGCATCAAAAATAGAAGGTTCATTATGTGTGGTATATCAAAATGTGAGAGGGATTAATTCTAAAGTGAGTGATTTTTTAAAGACAGTGTTTGGGCTACACCCGATGAATATGATGTTATTGCTTTAACCGAAACTTTTTTTTCATGATTCACAAATTTATAGTGAATATTTTCCCCAATGGTATGTTTAATGTTTTTAAAGTTAACTTTTAAAAAATTTAAAGGGAAAAGGGGCGCGGGGGGGGGGAATATTATTGGTTTAAAAAAAAAATTTGATTATTACTTTTTGATCTAAATTTTCAAAAATAAAAAAATTGATATATTGTGTGTTTTGAATTACCCCCAAGTTCTTTTAATCATGTATACTTCATAGTTATATATGCCGCGCCCTCTTGTGATATTCATTCCAAAAAAAGGTTGTATGATATGATTGAGCACCAGCAATGTTTTCTGGCCCCCAAAATTTGTAATTTTGGGGGGGATCTTAATGTATCAAAAATTAAAAAGGGTTTTTTTTGTTGGGGGGAACCCCGAAAAAATTTTTGGACAGCTTCAATCGGTTCTTAAGTTTTTAATTTACAAATCAATCATATTGTAAATTCGATGAATCCTTTTTTTTGGGTATTGTTGTGACAAAAAAAAAAAGGTAAGGTAAAAGGGGGAAAAAAATTTAAAAATTTTTTACTGAAGATAATTTCATCCCAATTTTAAAAAACCCTTTTGTCAAGGATGTCTCAGTATTAAGGTTAAAAACCAAAGCTCAACTTTTTTCCTTTTTTTTTGATCTGATATAAAAAAGATATAAAACTTGCTGTCAAAAAATTTTTTAAAAAGGGGGAGGATAGCATTAGGTTTTTTCGCGATCTTTCTGGTCCTACATAAACAATAAAAAAAACTCAACTCATATTCCCAACAAAATGTATTGGAACAATGTAGCATATGATAATGGTGGGGATATATGTTTTAAACCCTTTTTGGGGGGGTTTTTTTTTGCGGTGTATATGCGAAAAAAGGAAGTGCCTAATATTTTTTAAAAAATTAATGCCCCGGAGGTTGTTCTGAATAATGTCCGGGTGGAAGATGTAATAGAGGTTATTCAGGGAAATTTAAAAAGGGGGGGAAGGCAGTTGGACCGGATGGCATACCATCTTTTTTTTATTTAAGGGGGGTTTTTTTGATATTATTTGTTTTCCCTCTATTTATTCTTTTTTTAATCTAAGTCTGAAAACAAAAACATTTCCCGATATTTTTAAAAGGGGAAAAATTTTCCCAAAATTTTTAAAAAAGGGGGTAAATCATTATTAACTACCCGGGGGTTTCAGTGCTTTTTCCCCCCTTGTAAAAATTAAAATCACTTATTTTTTTAAAAATATCTTTCTTACTTTGAGACAGAGCATATCTTTTTTTAGCATGGTTTTTAACGGGAAATCTACAATAACTAACTTAATGTCAATTAAAAATATCAAATGTTTTAAATGAAAAGGGGGGAATTTGGTGTTTTTTTACACAGTTTTTTAAAAAACATTTGATAAAAGTGTCTTTAAAAATTTTTTAAAAACTAGAATTGAATTTGGCTTTCAATTTGAGATTTTAAAAAACATATCTGTATGATCAAACACACAGTAAATTTGAAAGGCCCCCTTAAAATCATTTTTTTTCCAAAATTCTGGAGTACCGGGGGGGTCCAATTAGGTCCATTATTTTTCCCCAATTTGTATTAATGATTACAACTTAATTAAAAATTATCATGCCTATTATTTTTTTGTTTAAAAAAACTTAAATTAAAAAAATGAGACGCCTTTTAAACATAAAAAATATTTTTTTTAGAAAAGTTTTTTTAAATGATAAAAGTTTGGAATTTTTAAAAGCAGTCCAAAAAATAAAAAAAAAATATAAAAGACTTAAAAAAATTAAAATTTATAAATTTATCACAAAAACATTTAATTTTAAAAATCTCAAGAGTTTCTGATGGTTTATTGGCCCCTTCCGTTTTAAATTTAATTCTGGTCTTTACAACATATTAAAATTTTTTCATTTAAAGGGGGCCTTTAAAATTGTTAAAGTTGAGTTAGGGGTTAAAAAAATACGGAGTTTATTTTGGAAAGGGCTTTTATAACATTAAAAATCGGTCCATTAAGGGAAAGGGGAAAATTTCTTGAACGGAAAACAAAAGAATATTTTAAGTTTTTTTTGGGGCCAAAGGATCGGAGTTTCATTTTTCCCTTTTTAAATTATTTAAAGGAATCCCTAGAAACCCAATTATTTCCCCAAAGGGGCCCCCAAAACAAGGGGGTTTTTATAAATATATTAAAAAAATTAAAGTGTTAAATGGGGTTACATTTTTAAATAATTATAGATTAAAAGAAAAAAAAGGGAAAAAAAATTTTTTCTTTTTTTTTTTTAATTATACTTTTTTCTTTGTGAACTTTAAGGAAATGAGTAAATAAAAAATAAAAAAAAATAAATAAATAAAAAAAAAAAATTTTAAAAAATAAAAAAAAAAAAACCCCGTTTAAATAAATATTTTTTAAAAAAAAAAGCAACCCAAAAAATTAAATCCTTTAAGCAACTTCCCAATTTTAATTTTTAATTAATTTTGGGCCCCCAATTTTTAAAAAAATGTAAGAAATTTTTAAAAAACCCGCCCCCCGGGAAAAAAAAATTTTTAAAATTTTTTTTATTTTAAAAAAAAAAAAAAAAAAAAAAAAAATGTTTTTTTTTTCTTTCAAATTTAAACCTTTCTTTAAAAAAAGACCTTAACATTTTTTTTTTTTACAAACCTTTTTTTTAAGTAAAAAAGTTTAAAAAAAAAATTTTACCATGATATTAAAAAAATAATTTTATCAAATTTTGAATTTAATTAAACGTTTTTTTGAAATTTTTTCTTATTTTTTCCCACAACCCCTGGTCCATTTCACCTTAAAGTATTTCCGGAAATTGGTCCAAACCTTCAATAAAAAAAATTTAAAGTTTAATGAAGTGAAAAAGATAAAAAGGGAACCCCAAAATCTTAATTTTTTCTTGGGAAAAAATTTTTAAACAAATAAAATGAAAAATTTTTTAAAAATAATAGGGCATTAATAAAAACATTTAAATTTAATAAATGTTCAAACCCCCCTTAACATAAAAATATCCCAACCGATCATAAAATTATTTTATTACATTCTAACTAAATAGGTTTTTAGCTGGTTTAGATTCTCAATTTTCATTTTTAAAGACACTTTTTAAGTGACCCCATGAAAGAATCATTCGGTGAAAGATCAGGTGACCTGGCTGGCCAAAGTATCCCCGGACCGGGAAAAATATTGCCGTTAAAACATTTTCCCGGTATCTCTAACCATATGGGGAATGGGCGGGGCAACCATCCATTTGGTACTAGATCATTTATCTTAACAACTTCTTCCAAGGCGGGTCCAATTTGATTTTTTTAAAAAAGTCCAAATAGGTTTGTGCTGTCAGGTTATAGTCCATAAAAAAATAATGATATGGTGTTCGATAATTCCCACGAATACATTTGTTTTTTGGGGATATTGTGTCTGAGTATGAACAAAGCGATTTCATTTTCTTGGCTCCAATACCGGCAATGCTGAACTTTTGGTTCATTGTTGAGCGTGAATGTACATTCATCGGTAAAACAAATATTTCTTAAAAAATTCCTATCGTTATTTGCTCTTTCCATTATTTTAAAACAAAATGCCATTCATCGCTCTACATCTCCTTCCTGCAGCTCTTGATGTTTTTCCGAATTTATACGAATAATATTTGTATTTTTTCAAAGTGCGCAAAACCGCTGTATGATGTCCATTTACCTTTCTTTTAATAATAAATTTCCATGTATTACAATATGATAAATTAAACAGAACACAAACCCCCATATACTTATATCCTGTATTTAAGAGGCAAGCATGTTGAATAGTTTTTTTTTGTCTCAGTAAGGAAAGTAAATGGGCACAAAAATATTTTTTTAAAATAAATTAGTAAGTTTTAATAATAAAAGTCCAGATTGACAAGAAATAATATGTCTGTACCTAGGATACTTAAAAATCCTCCTAATTTGCAAAAATCACTTACTTTTAAAGTCCATATCTCCCATGTAATCCTCTATACCCAACAAATCTGTCATTATTCTATAATCTTCTATATTTTTTTACTGTCGTCATATCGAGTTATAAGACCCATCGCCACCAGCAGCTGGTGCATTTACAGGAACTCCAGCGTCCATTAACGCCAGACTGCCTCCACAGACACTTGCCATCGAGCTAGAACCTATAAAATGTGAATCTTGGTTTAAGATCTTTAATTTTTAACATATCAGATTTAAAAAAATCAGTAACATGAGGTTTAAATGATACATCTAAACAAAAAAATTAATAATTGCAGAGCATCAAGCAAGAGTTATTAGGTAGTTTTGCCGTTCAATAGGAAAAAATATTATGTTATGGGTTAAAACACATTTTTTTTTTAATATGATTTTAGATCAAGAAAATTTGTTCATAAATAAAGTTTTCCGGGCCAAAAGCAAATCTTAAGCTCTTTTTATGGATCTTTTTATCCGTAGCAAATTATTTATTAAAATTTTAAATTAATTTATATTGAGCCCCAAGATGCAAAAAAATGAAAAATCTTCCCTAGTTTTCCTAAAATAGGTGTTTTCCCTTTATTTCGAGAATCCAAATTTGCTTGTAAAATTTTGTTGTTTCCCAAAGATTTTAATAATGACCACTGACCTTTTCAAAACTCATTGACTTCAAATATCTTACTTTTCATCACCAGTTGGGATTTTAAGGACATTTGTAAAAGATAACTTTTCACAAAGATAGGTACTAACGGGTCTGTGTGTTCAACAATATATAAAATATAATTTTAAAAAAATGTTCCTAGTCCCCATTAATTAAAATTTTTTGTCTGTTTATGTAAACAGAGCGTAATGAAAAGGTACCGATGTCAAAATAGTATCAGGTCCGGTTCCATTTGTTTTGGTTATTTCTAGTTAATGTTATGTAGTTTTGGTTAGTTTCATACCAACTATTTTTTTCAGGAATAAATAAAATTTATAAGCAGCTTTCAGAAAAAGCTTTGAAAAAATAATAATAAAAACAACGCTGTTTTCTTACACCTCTGTTTTATTAAAACGCACCAGTATATGCTTTTTTCTAACACGCTGTTTGAATGCTGTGCTTACTTAAAGGGTGCTTCTTTGATTAGTTCTTATTTATTGTAAAACAAGGAATATATCTTACCGTTTGATTCTAAAACCTCTGAAGTTAACCTAATAGTAAATGGGAAATCATCTGGAATGGTTGGATTAAGGCCCTTTTCCGCCAGTGCTCCGTGACCCATTTCTCTCCGTCCTATAGGTCCAATTCTACCAGTTTCTTTAGTGGCGAAGGGAGGAAATTCATAGTGAAGAAAGAAGTTCTTTTCCTTGACACCACTGTAATAAATAAGTCAAAGTGATTTCCTACATTTTTTAAAATTATATCAATACAAATAAATTTAGAATTTTAACTACAATATTTTCTTTTTTTTTAAATAAATACTTATTGTTAATACTAAATTTATAATGTAACCTCTACCTAAAAATTTACAGTAAAAATAGATCTTTAGTAATTCTGAATACTTACAGAATAATCACAAAATCTGAAGATGAAATTTGGCACAAGGGTAGATATGAGTAGGAGACGTCCACCAAGAAAGGATTTTAGGAAACTCCTCTCCTAAAGGGATGGAATGGGTGTGAAACTTTATATCGAACTTTGTCATGTCTCAACTTAGAAGTATAAACATTGGTATGTAGGCTCTTTATTACGATTAAAAATGATCTGTTTTAACATTTTTGGAATTACATCCTTTGGAAGGGTTAAAATGGGGATGAAAGTTGGTGTAAAAAAATAGTTACTTTTGAAGTTATAAATATAGGAGTTTGTAATTAAGCTTATGTTTTTTCAGAAAACTCTGAGAAGACAGCTAAGAAATAATTTTGGAAAAACCCTCCTAAAGGGGTAGAATGGGGGAATGAAAGTTTGTATGGAATTTCGTCATTTTGTATGTAGTCTATTATTTACGATTAAAATTATGTTTTTAAGCTTTTTTAGAATTGGGTTTATTAAATAGTTTTTGTTTGACTAAAAATTGATTTATATACTTCCATAAATCATTAGGGTAGTTTATGTGTTTTTTTCTTTAGACAAAATGTAAAGATTGAAACTTTCACAATTAAAAAAAAGCTATCTGAAATACAGGAGTTTTAAAAGAACTCCCGCCACTTTTCTATATGGACAGTTTTACCTGGTTACAATACTTAAAGGATCCAACTTCAAAGCACTTTCATGAGAATCAAGTGTTATCGTACAGAAAACTTGTGTCTGGCCCCTCTGAAAGACAGCAGAACCATGTAGTGGTTTGTACAAATTCACTTTACATGAAATGTCCCTTAGTTGATGAAACTCTCTGCCATCGCAACGTACGTTTTTCTCAAAAATTAAGTCCCGAAAAATTTGTTTCACAAGTTTGTTGTAGCCTTCACTGACTAAATTAGAATCAGCATCAGGAAATGAGGTCCTTATTTTTTCTAAAACATTTGTTCGAACTTCGGTGAGTGCATTGTCGCGAGCAATTTTATCTAATGAGTAGTTTTGTAAAGTTTCCCGAACGCGCATTTCACTTAAAGTTCTTAAAGCCTCAGAAATCTCTTCACTTAGTTCTGGAACCGGTTCTAGAATGCGTTTTGGTTTGCCGAAATGTTTTTGTAGGGTTTCTATTTCTGAGATGATATGCTGGGTTTCCTTAGTCCCAAATTTGATCGCCTTTTGAAGATCAGGCTGCAAAATATTGTTTGCATTACCTAAAAGAGAAAATTGTGAAAATAATAAGAGTGTGTAGAGCTGGATATTGTGGCAAAAATATTTTTAATAGTTTATAGAATGCTTCTGCTTGTTTAAATAAAAATATATAAATTAACTGTGCTAAAAATCTTAAAAGGTATTTTAAGTAATATATTTTTTATTTAAAACAGGATGATGCAGAATTTATCCTAAAAAATATGGGGGTATACCAGCCGTGAATAATTTTGTCAATAACAACAAGACTAAACCAGAAAATACTTTTTAAAATGGCTTGATAATAAACTAAAGTCGGCTGTGTCATGTGGACTTGAAATAGAAAGGCCATACGACCCTGCATCGCAGTAGCAGTACGCTTTTAGTATTTGACCGGAATTTAAAGAGTAAATATTTGCAGTATGAATTATTTAGGTGGTTTTTTTTCGCCTTACTTTGTTTTAAAACAAGCCCAGTTAGTGGATATATAAGTAAAAATTAAAACCGTTCCGTGAAGTTTTTTAAAAACAGAGTGTAACAAACTGAAGTAGATGCAATTGCCAAAACAGTACTGTTTGGAGTGTTTGGCCGGCTCCACACGTTGGCACCAATGTTAGCCCGAATGCTCCTCGACCAAAGTGTGGATCAAGAAGATCGCATTGATCCCAACATTTTCGTGCGCGTTGGGGAATGGCCGCCGCGTGTCTGTTTTATCAAAAGAATCTGCGCCAACGTTCGGGATCCCTTCAATATCTGGCGATTTGCTCAGTCTTGTTTTAACATGCATCAAGTGCGTTAGGTGAGCTAGAATGTCTTGCTTAGTACTATTAAAGTGCTTAGAGCAATTTTGATTTTTTTACCAGACATCTGCACACTGACTCTGACAAGATAGAACAAATATAGTAGCCAATGTGTGTACGCCTTACCTCAACAAATAGTATTTCTTGTAATAGCTAAAGGTGTGTAGGCACTTTATTTTGAATTCAATTATAGAACATTTTTAAATTTTATTATCTGTAGGTAATAGTATATTATGTATCAAGTATAGAAAAGTGGAATTTTTCTTGACAAGTATGGTACGTTTAAATCCGAGCAAGGCAAGGATTTAAATATCATACGAGTCAAGTAAACCACTTTTCTGACGAGGTGCGTCTACTATTTTTTCGCATTTTGTAGATAATTGCCTATTTTGCAGTTCATATTAAAATAAGTTTATAATAATTACCGAAAAAAACTAAAAAACAGTAGTGGTCTGACGTCTCAGTAACTTGACAATCTAAACCTGAACAGGAAGATGTTTTTTGTAATTAAAAACGGTTCACAGCATCCAAATGAACTTACCTTTAAAAAACGATTTTTTAACAATAATTATCGATATGGCTAATGATATCTTAAATGCAGCCCAGGAAGCTTCTTCCAGTTTACTTTCAGTGAAAGCTAAGAAAAGGTATAGGAAAGTGTATAATACGTTCTGAGAGAGGAGAAACTCCAAGAGATTTAAGGGAATTGACAAAAACTTAATGCTGGCCTATTTTTATGAAAAGGTTTTGCTATTTTATATAGTTAAAGTATTGTACATAGGTAATAATTTGGTTATTTGTTTTAGGCAAAAGTCCTTAAAGCTTCTAGTTTATGGGCTACATATTGTTCTTTTAATATTTATAGTCAAACTGTCTAAAATAAACGTTTTTCTTTCTTGTTAAATTGTGTTTTTATGAAGTAATGGTTGCTAGCCTGCAATAGTTGCTATGCTGTAAAATGGTTCTATATCTGTACCTATGATTTTACAGTATGTAATTTTTGTAACATTTTTGTCATTCCGGATAATACAATGCATAAGAGGCTCAAAAACATTATCTTTGCAATTAAATAATCCGGAACTACATTGTTCATAAATTTCATTCCTCACCAATCGATGCACAATTATTTAAATAATTATCGGTATAAATTTCAAAAAATCCTGGAAAAGTGCCTCTCGTGATACAACTACCTTAATGGCACTATGCTAACTAGACTGGTTTAGCAGATATAGGTTGATTCTTAAAATTTGCTAGTTTTTATTGTCTCTTATCACTGCGTTATTTATGTTACGTAGAATCAAGTGGCGTTCTTAAAAATATAAATGTTTTGATCTATGGTAAATGAAAACAAGCATTTTCTTAAATGGGACACCCTGTATCTCTCAAAAAAATGCTTTTCTTGCAATTGTAACAATATATAACACTTAATTTTTGCTTTGTCCTAAATAGCCGAAATATCGAAAACAAAAATTTTTTTAGTTGGCCATGGATTGAATTTTGTTTGTTTACATCTCATAAAATTCAATGACAATAATTAAGTATAGGTTTTCATATTCGGTTTTCCATATTAAAAAAACAATTTAAAATGAATGTTCTTCAAAACTATTAAAAGTTAAACCTGTTTGAGTGCTATATTGAAAGTTATAAAATCAAAGACGCAGCTTGAGATCTATATTTTGAGCGTTATCCGGAACGACGACAGCCAGAAAAACAAAAGATAAGATTTGTAATAAGGAATAATGGAGAAAGAGACAAAATAAATACATTAACTTGTGTTGCTGCTAAACTGTAATATTAAGAAAGATATTCGCATAAGTAAATTTTAAGTTTTAAAAACGTAGGGAAGGCATAAATATAAACTGTATAAAATAAGAAAGATTCATAACTTACATTCTGGAGATGCACAACGGCGTTTAGAATTTTGTCACTGATTTTGCAACAGATTAATGGGAACCCCGTTTTTTTTAAATAAATATATGGAACTAAGTACGCTTTTACATCTAGTGAAGGAGTTTTTAATCCAGATAACAATCGATATTGGTCAAATATAAATTCTCATCAGACGGTCGTCAGGGTACAAGGACGGTTTGAGATCCATGTAATCGCTAATCAAAATAAGTCCTTAACTTCAGGATTTTTACTGAAAATTTGCATGCTGAAGAAGGCATCCAAATTTTGGAAGAATGTGTAATAATCGAGTTGGATAACATGCCAATAGCTGCAAGAAAAACTGTTTAATTTCAACAAAATGGTTCTCCAGCAAATAATAGCCATATAGTAAGGCATTTATTAACTGTGAATTTTGCCGAAACTTGGCTTGGTATATGTGGACCAAACAGATGCCCTCCGCGTTCCCCCGACCTGACGCCTGCAAGAAAAACTGTTTAATTTCAACAAAATGGTTCTCCAGCAAATAATAGCCATATAGTAAGGCATTCCCCCGACCTGGCGCCACTCGACTTCTATTTTGGGCATTTATCAATAATAAGTTATATAAAATTCGAAATAATACTCAGTAAGAACTTAGAGCAAATTTTATTATTTGCATTAGAAGAGTATTAAATATTCACATCTATAACGCCACTCGTTCAGTTACAAGTGGAGTCCAAAAATGCATCGAGCAGAATGGAGCACCTTTTGGGCTAGGCACTTTTCATCCAATCCTGGTAAAATAAAAGTATAATGATTTAATTCATGATTAACAAAAAAATAATGTTTTTCAGTATTTTAACTACTTAGGACCAAAGGAAAATATCAGATATTACATATTGTTGCAATTGCAAGAAAAAATGCAATTTTGCAGGATACTTAGATACTTAGACGCCATTAAACTAAACACTAAAAAAGAGAACAGAACACACATCTTGGTTTTTTTTATCTCTTACCCCATAATATTGTTACGGTGTTATTACAAATATAAATAGTTATATGGTAGCACTCTTAGATAAGGAAAGGTTCTAGTATTTTTTAGGAAGTTATATTAAGATTAACCTATAGTTTCTAGAACTATATGGAACCGGTGGGTTAAGATATATAAAGACCGCGAGGTCAACCTTAGTTAGTTATATAAGAGTAGTGAATAAAGTATTGTTTAGCTATACAGAGTGATTGAATTGTTCGACCCACATATGGAAAGTTAAAATCGTAACAATATCAACAAAAAAAAACACCGACCTTAATTTTTAATAAATTTTTTTTAAATCTTATTTTTTGTATGTAGAATAAACAACTACTATGCTGATGCTTTAATTTGGTAATGTAAAAAACTTAAATTAGGTCAAAAGTAATTTTTAAAACTTCTGATCCAAAAGTTCTTGGGATTTATTTTTGCTTTTTTGATGACACTTTACTCGTATGACACTGGCTAAAGTTTTAATAACATTTAATTAGTATAACGAGAATGTCGGCACTGAGTGTAACTATCTAAAGATCAGTGGCCAGTGGGTGAGCCTATCCCAGACCTCTCTTTATATGCTCCTTTTGACTCTTTTCTATTCCTATGCTACAGGCGCAGATCCACCCTGTAGGCATTGTGGGCATGCCCACAACCTTAATTCACTAGTTGGAACCAGTAAAGTTTTATTTTACGGTCTATTGAGATCGATAGCCTGATGATAAAAACGCTACAGCTGACTAGCCTTAAAACAAATCTTGCGTGATTCGGAACGCAGCCGTTCCACTAAAACTTCCAAGCCGCCGCCACTGAGTGTATTTAAGTAATTATTTGCAGACGCGACAGAGCAAGCAAACCAGTTGGATGTTAAATTAAAATTTTACGTGCAATTTCAAGGCAAACAAACAGGTCCAATTATGAGGCGAAATCGGTGGAAGAGTACATTATTAGATTCAATTAATAATGATTTGGAGGACAGATTATCTCCGGAAGTACTTGACCTTTTTTAATTGGGAGTTTTTATACCTATCCCAATTGATAGGAATTTGGATATCAATATTGTAAAAGAGAAAAAAGCTTTTCACATGTACCGCCAGTTCATTAGCGATAATGAATCTACAGTTTTAAATGAATACTGGCTTTGGATGACCAAATGGAAAAAAGAATCTTAAAATAATTTGGTCATCCCAGAGTCAATAGCTAATCTTATTGAGGCGTGCGACCAAGATTTGTACCTAAACATAAAAAAGTTTCTACAAATTTTGGCTACACTCCCGGTCAGCGTAGTGACCGTGGAAAGATCGTTTTAAACTCTTCGTAGGATCAAATCTTGGTTGCGCTTCTCAATGGCACAAAAAAATTATCGAGGCTAGCTCTCTTAAATATACATAGAGATGCTCACCTGGATGTCAAAGAAATAATTAATGTTTTCACAAAAAGAAGCGCAAGCTAAATTTGTAATTTATGCTTAATTTAAATATTAAAATTCATCAACTGGAATTTGTAATTTAACAATTTACCTATACTGTATACTGTATAGATAAATAAATAAATTACAAATTCAAACTTTCTTTAAGCTTCCCAAAGAAACCATATGCCTATTGAGAATAAAAATAAAAAATTGGGCTATCTATAAACCGCTGCTGCGGATGCTAACTTTGTATGGGAAGAAATTTTTTTTTATTATTTCCGGTATATGGTTTCTTTGGGAAAGTTGCTCAGATTGATGGTCTAAACTCTAAGTCCATGGACTTAGAACATAGACTTCATACCATGGTACTATACTGTATTATAATATTATAAAGAGTAAAAGATTTGTATTTTTAGATGTTTGTAACAAATATACTCTAAAACTACTGAATCCATTTCAAAATTTTTTCACCATTAGAATACTACATTTTTACTGATTGTGAGTAACATAAGTTATAAGAAATAAATGTCCACTCGCGTGAAATCGGGACATGTTGCTAGTTTTTGATAAAGTTATTTGATGTAAAATGGGTTTATTTGAGTTTCTAATTAATGTTATCATATATGAACAAGTAAAAAAGTATCAAATTAAAATATCGTTCAAAACGCAGGTAAGTCTATGATTGTTCATGAATGAGTTTGTATGATTCGCACTTGGCCGATTTTTTGGTGGCTGTGCCCACAACCTTTTTAAAGGCTGGATCCGCGCCTGCTAGGCTATGAACAATCAGCAAAAACGTTACAGATACAAAAAGCTATTGCTGTAGATCAAAAACCCACTTCTGAAGGCATACCCTGTACACAGAAACGTTATAACTAATACAAGAGGGTAACGCAAAATTATGAACAGAGGCATTTCTTTACCTTCAACATTACAATCAAATTTCTCTTGGTAGCGAAATAACCAAATTTAGGCAGGAGCTCTGTAATTCCTTTCTTGTAGGGTTTATTAAAAAGTTCATTATCAATCATCCCAACCCTCACAGCACCTATAGGTCCATTCCATGGTATATCACTAAGGGCTAGTGCAGTGGAAGCTGCATTTATTGAAATAACATCTGGGTTGTTAATACCATCAACAGCTAGCATATTACATACTACCTAAAAGAAAACCAGCAACCTAAATACTAAAGGTTCATAAATGATAGAAAAAGTAAAAAGAACAATTATTAATGAATAAGTTCCACAAGTAATATTATTTTTAAAAGCATAAATTTATGCTGATTTTTTAGAAACCCTTAAAATTGACCATTTGGCAGTTGAACCATATTATTCTTGGCACTAATTTATTAAGTAAGCTCTATATCAAATCAAATCAAATTAAAGAGGTATGCTTTTTTGTTAAAAGAATAAGATCCTTGTTAACAATGCTGTAAAAAATAAAATTATTAAATCTGATTTAAATACAAAAAATAAATGTTTGGAAATTAAGTCTGAATAACAATCCATTAGAGATGTTTAAACTTTTGGCGACCGCCAAGCCATTTAAAATTATTATTATTAAAACACATAAAATATAATCACTTTCAGAGGCCCATCAGATTTAAACCACCTAGAAAATTTAAATTATTATTAATATTATAATTTTTTGTTATAAGTCTTATTACCACCATATTTTACCTCTTTAATTTAATTTTTCCGTTTATTATAATTTTGCTGCTTGGTTTAGAAATACATATATCTTATCATTTTTAGCATATAATATTATTTGAAGCCGTTCTTCTGATGAAAACCTCATTATAAAACTACTCCAAAAAGTAATAAATGTATTTTTAAAATTCTTGACTTTGACAAATAAGCACCTGTGATCTGTGCAGCCAGGTTTTTCACGTGAAACTATCCTTATGGTATCATGCAGTTTTTAGACAATTGCAGCAGAACCACAGGAAATAAACCCAGCAACTCCTATATCACCGAATTCCTCGTGAAAATCTTTATGTATTGATATAAAAATATACGAGGTATTCCATTTAAAAATACGTCACTCGTGCTGTAACTCTTTTGTTTTTGTTTTAAATGTTTTTCTGATTTGATTATTAAATTCTACAAAAAAAATACCCGAAATGGCTATATTCGTTTTTTAAAAAAGTAAGTACAGGGAAGTTCAAAAAGCCCTGTTTACTTTAAAATGAATAACCCTGTACTTCAGGTACAGAAGTGAGTAAAGTATCCATCACTGGAAGGGTGTCAATAATAGGGTATATTAACTGGACTAAGCATATATAAAATGTTTACCGAAGTATATTTTTACTTTTTTATGAGAGTAACTGGCTAACCACACCAATTCAATCGCCTGATCGACAGATCTACCAGGGCTAAGTTCCGATATTACGTTTTGGGTAAAAGCAGAGGATATAAAATACCAAGAGAAAGCAATACGGATATTGAAACATTTTAAATTAATCAGTAATAAGTTCCATTTTCATTTCTTTATTTAAAAAGAGAATAATATAATCTGTTCATTTCCAAACAAAAACTCATTTAGAATAAATTTATTGCATTGATTTAAAAATCAGTAAGTATGGTTACAACAATAAAAAATTTACTGCATTGGGTCAAAAGACAATAATAAATTTTTACTTACTTATATAAATGGACAAAGCAAAAAAAACTAATATTGAAAGTCGGGAACTCTGGTGTCATCGCCATCTTTTTGGCTACTTTGATGAGAAATTTGGGGTCAGAAATGAGCTTTAAAAATTATCAAACCTAAACTTATTTTTCTGAGAAAGATATTTTGAAGATGGTTCTTTAATAATAATAATAATAATAATAATTCTTCTTTATTTCAAATTACATACATTTAACATACATAAAATGAAATGACGTCACAAAAAAAGAAAATACTAAAAACTAAAGTCCAAAAAATCATTAACACTGTATGGTTCAATGTCAATCAGCACCCTTTTTATTGTTCTTTTAAACCTTCTCAGGCTTGTAATATTTTTTTCTACTCCTATATTAGTAAGAACCTAATTACACATCTACTTTATCATAAATCTCTAATTACAAACACTATACTGTAAAACCAAACTGTGGTAAGGCAGTTACGTAATATATATATATATATATATATATATATATATATATATATATATATATATATATATATATATATATATATATATATATATATATATATATATATATATATATATATATATTACGTAACAGTTCCACAATCGCATTAGCCGCGAGCCCCCAAAATCTTGAAAATTTCAATAGATTTTACGTAAAGCTGGCTATGAAACAAAAAACATCCCTTGACAACGCAAATGTTTGTATTTTTTTGTATTGTTACTTAAAGTTTACATAATCTTCTGCTTTTTTATTTATAAAAAAACTAAACATAAATGTAGAAAAAGTATAGTACACAACTCGGTGGTAAAGCCCATTACACACTCTTTTTTCCGAATTACCTTTTTCGAAATCGTGTGTAATGGGCTTTTCCTCGGTATGTAATATACTTTAATTTTCGGGCAGATTGTTAAACAATTTGACACACATGTAATAGGGCTCTTTTCATAATGCTAATCGATGTTGTGGATACGATATGTTAATATTTCTAGTGTTGTGATGTACAATTGCATTGTCAAATTTATTAAAAAAAAAATACAATACATTCATATATATACAAAGCATATGCAGTCATAATATTAAGCTCTTTGAATCTACCTCTACAAGTGCCTCTAAAGTCGAGTTTTTTAATTCCCCTAATAATTATTTTTGCATAATAAAAACTCTTGCAATCCTGAAGAACCTCCAAAAAAATTATACCATATCAAGAACTGACTCAAAATTAGCACAATACAGAATTCTTATTGTGACCATATTTATAGCGTGACACAACACTTATCAAAACAAATTCGTCCAGCTTTAGACACAAGTCGTCAATGTGTGGTCCCAGGATAGAAACTCATCAATTATCAGCCCTAGGAACTTTGTATGACTTTTGAGATTATAATTATTGTTGCCAGATATAAATTTGGGTTTTACTAATGGATTATTTTTTGTCCTAAATAGAGTTAGGTGTTTTTTTGCTTTGGTTAAGTATTAACTTATTTTCGAGGAACCACTCCGTTGTTTTTTGAAATGCTTTTTTGCTTTAATTGAAACTTATGAATGCTGGGACCTGGAACCAACAAATTGGTATCATCTGCGAGTTGGTAATTAGAAAATTGTTTTCTATCGAGCTTAAATCATTAAGATACAATAAAACAGAACTGGACCCAAAATACTACCCTGTGCTATACTTCTATTATATTTTACATTAGATTTTATTTTGTTCAATACAACTCTTTTGGCCTGTTTGACAGATAGGACCTTATCCATGCCAGCGCATTTCCTCTTATACCATACTTATCTAATTTATGGACTAATATATCATGATCTACACAATCATGGCTTTACTTAGATCTAGAAACATTCCTAAAGCTAGGTTTTTATTTTCTAAATGTTGTATAATAGTTCAATAATATTATTATTGCTGTTGTGTAGACCTTCCCGACAGATATGCATGCTGACGACATGAAAAAAGTCCACATTTCTCAATAAATTACAAGTCTAGAACATATAACAATTTCAAATATTTTCGAAAAACTCTGAAGGAGACTTATTGGTCTATAATTATCAAAAACGTCCAGTGCACCTTTGTTCTTTATATGGGTTTAATACTAGCTACTTTAAGTTGTTCGGAAAAATTCCAAATCTTAAAGAATTATTTAGAATATATCTTAAAATATCTAAGATTTTAATCATAGATAACTTAACTATACTTGTTGGAATTTCGTCCTCACCACTGCTATATTTGTTTTTTAGTTTTCTAGATATGTCTAATAATTCATTGTTTGTGACTCGGTTTAGATACATAGACTGGTTATTGTTAGAAATATTACATTTATATGGCATGTGAGCTTGTTTTTTAATAATTCTGGAACAATGTTTAAGAGATAGTCATTAAATTCGTCGGCTATTTTTTGTATATTCGGGAATTGAGAATTATTAGACTTAACTTTACCATTTATTTCATTACAGATATTCCACATACATTTTATCTTATTGTCAGAATTTTTAACCCCTTTTTTTGAATGTACTTATTTTCTCTGATTTTAATAAAGAATCATATTGTTTTTTTGTTTCACTATATAATGACTTATAATGGTTGCTGTGTTTTGATAAAACCAGTAATACATCCAACCTAGTTTACATTCTTTGATCTGTTCATTATTAGGGCGTTTCATTTTTATTTTTATATGTCATTACAAGAGGAAAACATTGATTAAAAATATTCTTGTATGTATTCATAAAAAAATCCCATTGTGAATTTACATTACTTTTTCGTACCTGGAAAATATTTTTCCAGTCCTGTTTAGCAAAGTGATAAGAATTCTTTTTGTTATTTTCAGTAAAAAATCTTTTGTGGGTAAATTGTTTATGACTTTCATGTGCTAATTGGAATGATAATTTTTGCGCATTATGGTCTGAAATGTGGTACTTATAATTTCCTTTTTTATATGTATCAAGATTGGTGAAAATATTACCCAGGCAACTACAAGTTGAAGTTTTTCCCTAGTTTTTTCCGATGACTGTTCCCCCCCATATTAAAAAAAGTTCATTAACGAAAGAAAGGGCTTTTTATAAGGATTGTCTATCAACATTTCAATTTTAAAATTTTCCCGACAAAAAAAAAACTATTTTGCTACTAATCATCGATAACAGTTTTTCCCTACTTTACAAAAAAAATAAGTCTTTGTTACCTGAGGTGGTCTGTAAATTGAAACAACAGTGATTTTGGTCCTGTTTACTAAGCACTCAACAGCTGCACACTCAAATTCACCTTTGACAGATGGTCCAAACACGTTTATGTACCCCAAAAATTTAAAGATTTATTCACATAAATTGCCCCTTCCCCCATGTTGTCCTTGGTCTCTGCAAAAATAACTAGCTAGTCTAAAATCACCTATTCCTATCTGCTTAATTTTGGTTTTTCATTTTTCCCAGTGTTCGGAAATAGCTAAGAATAAGCAGTTAGGATTAATTTTCAGAAGTTCTTCTAATCTTTTTTTTACGCTGTTACCAACTGATTGGACTTTTTTGGGTTGTAAAATAGGGTTATTCAGTTTTTCCTTTTTTATTTTGCTGATAAAAAGGCACTGCCGGGTTTTGGCTCTCATAGTTAGTACTCTGCTTATACTTCTAAATTTTTTGAAGGAATGCTGGACATTTTGGATCTCTAGCAGAGTGTAAAAGACCCTTTTAAAATTTAAGCGCTTACAGTTAGGGCAGTCTAACTTTGTGGTTTCCTGGCATATTTTAAAGGGTTATGATTTCCTCCCCCTTATGACAGCATGCTTCGTTTTGCAGTGTTTGGCAACATGACCAAAAAAAACAGCAATTATAAAAATTTGCCCGTTAAAATATTCTTTTAGATATATTTTGGTTGGGTAAAAAATTTACCTTATCATTTAAATTTCCCCCGGAATATGTCTGGTCTAGTTTGGATTATCCAGTTTTCTTTACGAGGTTGCGACAATCTCTTTTGCTATTATTTTTAAATTTTTTTTAATATCGTTTCCCAAAGTAGTTTTTAGCTCGGGGTTTTTCTTCAATAAGGAGGTCGTTTCTTCAGATTCATTAACCCTTTTTTGTACCCCTGTCAACAATACCATGGAAATTGTTTTTTTCTATCTTTTTTAAATTCTACATCACTATTGCTTTTTAATTTTTCCCCGTGGTTTTTGCTGTTGAATATCATTTTAAATTCAATGAAAATTTTTTTCCCGTTCGCTTTCCTTGTAACTTTTTTAAAATTTTCCAGAAATTTTTTATTACTCTTGTTATGTTTTGTCTTTTTTTTCTTTATAACCTCCTTGGGATCGTCCTGGTTTTTATTTTAAAAATTTGTTTCATGTTTTTTGGTTTCTGTGGTGGAGTAGTCCATACGTCTTTGGGTTTTTGCAGTGAGGGACCACTATGTACAACGCTACTGTAAGTTTTTTGGTTTTTTTTTACAAAAAGGGGGATATTTAAAAAAATAAAAAATTAAAATTTTAAAAAAACTTTATTGCCTGGCTTTTCTTTACCTTATGGAAAATTTTTTTCAATTTAAGATAAATTTTAAAAATTAAAAAATTTTCTTTTTTATTTTGCCAAAAATTTTTTGTACCAAAAAAGGGGGCCATTTAAAAAGTTTAAGTTGGCCTTTTAAATTTTTTTCCCTTTTTTCGGTATATTTTTTGTTTTAAAAATTCTGGGGAAAATTCAAATTTTTTTTTCCAAAACATTTTTTTTTCCAAAAAACTTTCCCGAACCTTTTTCGAGGGACACACTTTTTGTTCAACCCCGTCAAAATTTTGGTCCTTATCGTTTTCAAAATTGTCTGGGGAGGTGGTTTTCAGCTCCTCGAGGTATTTTCCGGCGATTTATTGCTCCTGGACTAGAATTGGGGCGCTGTCGTTTTTTAAAAAATTTGAATTTTCACTTGGTTACTATGGGTCGGTTCCTCAGCATGATCAACTCTAGTGGGTTTTTTCTCGGCATCTTGTTTTTCGGTTGAAAGCATTTTCATAGGCGCTATCGTCGACAGTACTACCCTGTATTTGGTCGTCAGCAGTTTTATTATTTTTTTTTCTTGTTTATTTTTATTATTCTTGTTTTTATAGCTCGTATCAACTCCCATTATCTTTTTATCTCCCGGGTAGACATCAGTTCCATAGAAAGGTGTCTTGGGTTTTTTTCCTTTTTTTAAGGTTTTTTTTTTTACCATCACTTTCACTACTCATTTTTGCCTTATTTACTATCAATTTAGAATGAAAAACAAGTAAACAAAATATTTAAGGTGGATAGGTTAAAAAAAAACCACAAAAAAAAACATAAAATCCACCGAAATATACGTCCGCTCTCGACAACGACCCGATGAGTATAATTTAATGGGCAAAGACACATAATATAAATAAATTTTTTGGAAGGGCCCATTGGTAAAACAGGAAAAAAAATACCAGTAGAAAAAAAATTAATCTGTTTTTTAAAATTGTATAAATATATTTTTTTAAAAAACTTACCTGTGTATCATAATTATAGTTATCCATGAACAATGGTGGGAAACCTTCAATTAACCGAGATGTTAAAATCTCCCGTTCAGTTGGCCCTAATTCTCTTAAAAAAATTTGTTGGAATTCTACCTGCAGCGGAGGTTTTTTTCTATAGTCCACAACTAAAGGCCCAAAAAAATTTCTTGGACTCATTTAGTTTTTTAAAAACAGTTTTCCATAACAGATTTTGTCCCTAAGGTACCTACAGCACATCCATCCGCCCCCAGTCTTCATCTGGCCCGTGGATAGTGTTAAATTTCTCCCCAAGTAATAACAAAATAGTAAAAAAAATTTAACCGGATTAATAAATTGTAACCTCACAATTTCAATTTTTTACCCACTGGGAAAAGGGGCCCGGCTTCCGGTGGGGTTAGAGACATCCCCCGATGTCGGTAGTGCTTTAGTACTACTTTTTTCAGTGACCATATTTTTTTTAAAAAGTCTATTTAGGCATAAAAAAACATTTTTAAAAATAATTTTCTAAACCCAAGACCTAACCTTAAAATTTATTTACAATGTGATAGGGTTTGTTTAAAAAAATTTTTTTTCTCTTCTTTTGCTATTACTAACTCCATCCCAAACTCTTTTTGCGTTTTCAGCAAAAAATGAATTTTTTGGGGTTTTCAGCCGGTATATTGCATTGCTCTTTATGCATTTGGTAATGATTTAACTATTTAGGTAAAAAAAATTTTTTTTTTCCCTTTAATTCATAACTAATTCAAATATTGAAAAAAGTTTTTGGTTTTTTACAAATTTTTACAAACATAAAAGGGCTAAAATTTGTTTTTTATTTTAAAAATTCCCGTTTAAAAAATTTCCCAGTTTTAAAATTGAAAAAATTTTTAATTTTGGGTTTTTTAATCGGAATTTCGGGGAATCAATTAAAAATTTATGGGAATTTTAAATGAAAAAAAAAAAATTTTTTTTTAAAATTTTAAAATTTACAAAAAAAAGTTTAAATTCAAAAAAAAATATTTTCAAAAAAAAATTTTTTTTTTTTAAAAAACTAGTTTGGGAAATTTTTTGAGATTTTGGTAACTGTTACGGTCATAAAACACAATTTAAAAATTTTTTTTTAAAAAATTACGGGGAAATTGGTTTTTTTTCCCAAAAATATGTTAATTTGGGGGGTTTTTTTTGGAAAATTTCTTTCACCTTTTTGGTACAAGAAATTCTTTTTAAAACCCCTTTAATGTTTTCAAAATTTTAAAAAGGGGGGGGTTTAAATTGGGGAACCCCCTTTTTGGGGAAAAAATTTTAAAAACCCCCTTTTTTAAATTTCCCGGGGGGTTTTTTGGCTTATTTAAATTTTACCAACAGTAAACAACAAATTTAAAAATCTGCAGCCGCCTTTTTTCCAATGAGATCCCAAATATGTAAAAAATTTTTTTTTAGTTGCGTCGGGATCCGGGGGTTTTTTTGAAAAGGGGTTCGGTTTTATTTTTAAAAAAAAAAAACTATTGATATTTGTTAAAAAAACCCAAAAATTTTAACTATAAACCCCTAAAAAAATTAATTAAATTTTAAAAGGAACTAAGCCCCCCAAACCTTCCCCCCTTTTAAAAAAGGGAAAACCCCTTTGGGCCCCAAAAGACAATGATATTCCACCAATAGTTAAAATTTATTTTTTCCCCCAAACAGGGGGCCCCCTTTAACTGCCTGAAAAATTAAAATCAAAACCCAATGATTGGAAGTTTTTTCCCTTGCCCAGCCTTTTTTCAAAGTTACTTTTGAAAAAGGGAAAAAACCCCAAATGAAAAAAAAAGAAAAATTTTTTATTTTAAAATTTTAAAAAAAAATAAAAAAAAAAGGGTTGGGGTTAATTTTTTAGGAACCTCCAATTTTTTTTTTAAAAAATTTTTTTAAAATTTTGAAAAAACAAAAGGAAAAATCTGACTATTTTTCCCCGGGAAAAATTTTAATTTTAAAAAATTTTTTTAAAAATTTTTTAGTAGTTTTTTTTTTTATTTTTTAATTATAGACATTGGTAAGATTTAAATTAAATTTTTTAACAAATTTTTGGTTAATTTTGGGGGTTTGGGGGTTTTCCCTTTTTAAAAAATTTTTAAAGGGGCCCCAAAAAAATTTTTGATTTTTAAACCCCCCGGATAAAAAAAAAAAAAAAATTTTTTAAAATTAAAACCCCTTTTTAAAAATTTTTTTTTTAAAAAAAAAAATTTTTTTTTGGGGCTTTTTTTTAGAACCAAATTTTAAAAAAATTTTAAAAATTTTTAAACCTTTTTAAAACGTTTTTAAAAAAGGCTGAAAAAATTTTGGCCCCCTGGGAAAAAGGGGCCCCCTTTTTTGGGCTACTGTTTTTTAAAAAAATTTAAAAAAATTTGTGCAAGATTAAATTTTTTAAGAAATTTGTATTTTAAAAAATTTACTATAAAGGGGTTTGGGCCCTTTAAAAAAAAATTAAAATTTTTAGAAAAAACTAATAAAAAATTTCAGTGTTGAAATTGGTAATGTTGTAATAATTAGGTGGCTCCATTTTTTTTTAAATTTTTATTATTTTTAAAAAATAAAAAAAATTTTTTTTAAAATTCTTTAAAAAAAATAATTTGAAAAAATTTTAAAAAAAATTGATTTTTTTTAAAATTTTAAAAATTTTTTACGAAAAAAATAAAATTTTTTAAAAAAAAATTTTTAAAAACAAAAAAACAAAAGTAAAGGGTTTAAGGAAAAAAAATTTAAAAAAAAACTGCCACTATCTCACAAATTTTTTTTTTATTAATTTTTACGGGATTTTTTTAAACCCTTTTTTCCCTATTGAAAATTTAAGGTATGTGTGTGAACTTTGCCATAAAAAAAAAAAAAAAAATTTTTCAGGGGGCCCCTTAAACGGGGAATTTTAAAAAATTTTTTTTTTTTTTCCCAACCTTTTCAAGAAAAATTAAAATTTGGCAGACACCGGGAACACAAAAAGGGGCCCCCCAAAATTAATACCCTATTTTAAAAAAGTATTTTAAACAGTCTTTTATAAGCTTTTTTTCCCCCCTTTTTGGGAATGAAATTTTAATATTTAAATAAAAAAACTAAAAAAAGCAAAAAAATTTTGTTTGCAAAAATTTAAATTTCAAAAAAAAAATAACCCTAGTAAGGGAAATTTTTTTGGCCCAAAATTTAAAAAAATTTAAAAAAAAAATTTTCTTTTTTTTAAATTAAATTAATTGGGTAAAAAAAAAATTTTAAAAATTTTAAAAAAACAAAGGGGTTACAAGACTAGTTTAAAAAAAACCCGGGAAGCAACTCTGCTTTGAGATAATTTGAAAGGGAAGTAAAATTGCTTTTTACTTTGGAATTCGTCCCAAAAATATACTTGAGATATATACTGTCATACCTAAAATTTAAATTTCCCCGCTTATTAAAATAATGTTCTGTTTTAAAACCCAATAATTTCGTTACTATTTTTTAATGTTTCGACCAAGTTATGTTCTACTTTTTATTTTGTAGCGACTGAAAAGGAAAATATTTAACTTCTTTTGTGATTTATGGTGCAGGATTATTCGTTAGGGTACTCCCCAAAATTTTTATTTTTTAAAATAAAAACTAAATTGCCACATTTAAACCCTGTTGCAATGTTAGTGCAAGTTATTAGATATTTCTGGCAAAGGCGTTCCCCTTTTTTTTGGTATGGGTTTTTTTTTGGATACCACAGTTATTAGTTTTTTCCCTTTCATTAAACATGTTGGCAGATTTAAACAAACCTCGTTGATATCTTCTGCAGAATTCTCCCCCTTTAACTTGGTCGAGATATTAGAGAAAACATTTTTAAATGCTTTACAAAACTGAATTGGGGTAGGCTCTCTTGCGACTTCAAGTCGAGCCGCCGTTTAAAAAGCATTACTTAAAAATGCCCGCTGAGATGTTGGCGAAACGTTATGAACACTTTTCTAATAACAAACGGAATGAAAGGCAAAATAGTAGCACTGTATAGTTAGGCATCCGTGAAAACTCACGATACAACATTCTCTTGCTCATCCTAGGTCCTAGTTGGACTTGTCCGTACCTGTAGCTGAGTTTATAACCTCTTCTTTTGAGATCTGCACTGGATATGGTATCCACCGAGAAGGTTATTTCCACTGTGAGGTCAGTCGGATTTCTTCTAAGCACCCTTCAGCATGAATTATCGAGTTCATTTTGGACTATTAAAGACAAGATTATTTTGTTTGTATGGTCCTGGCTGTTGGATAGATACTAATCAAATTTATGGAGCTTTTACGGTAATTTGCTATTAGGGGGTAATTTTTCGTATATGGGCTTCCTCTACTTCCTTTACTCTTCATCCTTTGATGGTTTAAGCTCTGTGCTGTACTCTGGATTGACTTTGCTGTTGCTGAATCTGCGCATACAAACGCTAGCTACTCAGGTCTAAACAAAGAGCTGCGGAATAGCTGCAGGTCCGTCCTTTGCCCCAGCTTGATCACTTGTTCAATTACAGTTTTCCAAATGACCTTAAGTTTGTCTACTGTCGGGTTCTGCTTTAGAAAGTTTGTATTGGATAATTTTAACCTTGGCCCCTTGTTTTTTTAGAGGTTTTGGCCTCTGGAGTGCCATCTTTCGACCGGACCCGTTTGAAACCTTTGGTGGTTGATGGAGCGTTTATTGAAATAAGAGCCCTTTTTGGGCTTCTTGCTTGTTCATCCGTCTTTTATAAGGACCCTGTCAGCGCCGTTAGCTTTGGCGTTTGTTCTTTTATTTTTGGGGACTTAGAAAGTTGCATTAGGTCCTCGTCGAGAGGGGTTTAAGAGCTTTTCTTCAGCTTTTTTTTTTCCGAAGACGACCGTACGTCCCCTGTAGTGTCCATCTAAGTGGTGATGTTGTCACCTTCTGTTGTATATTATGGTATTTTATGTAGTTTGGGTTATTGACGTCCCTTGAACCACGCATTACCATGAAGGCTTTGCTGTACTGTGCTTTTGAGGAAGCACTTCCCCTTTTTTCTTTTCTGTTTGGCCCATTTAGGTTCCACTTGGCTAATCACTTCCAGTAAAATGCTGGAAACGGTGTGTACTGGCCAGGTGTCTGCAAACTATATGTAGAGTTACTCAATGCTGAATTTCCCAGTAGGTCTCGAATTTAGTCAAGAACAGGAGCATCTCCTGTAGCATGTAGCTCTTCGCTAGGCATGCGATCTTGGGGTTGACATGCCGATCTTGAGGTTGACATGCCGTTGTCCACCGTAAAACCCAAGCAAGCTCTGTACCACAACTTTGAAACATACACGCTCCTGGCAGAATCGCATCGCCCCCGCGGGAACGGTTATGTACCCCGACCAAAAATAAATATATTTTTGTCAGATCAAAAATTTTTATTTAAAATTAGACAAACGTTTAGTATCTTAAACCAGTCATAAACTGAGTAGCACAGGGTTTGTCCTAAGGCTATTGTTGATTTTACTAGGTCTGTTTGTTATTCAAAAATAGTTTACACTATTTTTCACTTTTTGTACACGACTAGTCGTAAAATACATCTTCGATAAGAGCGTTTACGTAAAAAAGGGTAAAATTCCGTACACTATTCCTAAATAACACACAGAGCTATTAAATACTTTAGACCTACAATGCAATTTGGCATCTAAATGCTTACTTTAGGCCAATGACCATAAATTATAAAACAACTCAATGCACAGGGTGAGTCAATACAAATACAAAAGTTTTAAAGAATGTAAATGTACATAGTTTAAAATTTTTTCGAATATACAGGTTGTTTAAAAAAAGCTTGGCGAATATAACATCAGTTTACGACTCCTCTTTTTAAGGATAAAAGAAATCGGATCCAGGGAATCGATTCCAATTTATCGGATTACAAATCCGGATCATCTTTAGTTTTTATACTTACAAATGGTAACTACGATACGAATGATACTACATAATTCAGATGATAAATCGAGCCTCAAAGATTTTAACACGGAGCCTGAGCCGCAAAATATAATTTTATCCTCATTTTTAAGTGCGATTTCTCTTAGCCAAATTAGTTTTTGGTAAATGTTCTTCAAATTTGTATATGTTATTTCTGAGATCAACAAGAAACCATCCTTAAATGGAATATTTTTTGAACTGAATTCCAAAACTTCATAAGGTTTTTAAATGTGAGTCTTGAGGAAACCTTGAGCAACTTATAAATGGAACATCTTATTGTAACTTTACAGAAAGTTTTATAAGTACCCTTTAATAATTTTTCTGCTTGTGGAATATAAAAATGTATTTAAATTTTAAATTTATTTTTGTAAGACACCCTAAATGGTAATAATAAAATGTCCCATTTAAAAGTTCCTTAAAGTTATCTTAAGGATAACATATTAAAAATTATTATAAAGATCAAGCAATTAAAACTTTTAAAATCAAATGCAAGTAAAGTTTATACCCATTTTTGGATACCACACTCGAAAAAAAATGTTTCATTTAAATGTTGCTTCTCTGGACCTCTAAAACAACACAAAAAAAATGTTTTGCACATTTAGAGATTTTTTGGTACGTACGGATGCGATACACATCCACATTACATGAACACATACAATTCATATTGATATTGTTGGCTTATTTTAGTTTACTATATTGATAATAACATCTTTTTTTTAATAAATCTGACAAACCTAAAAAAAAGTCACTTTAAACCCTCTATATTTCCACTTTAAAGTGATTAGGTACCAGATTGGGAGAGAGTTCTTACATCCCCTCCTTCGTGTCGCTACCGGACACGAGCATAATGTGTGTCCCTGTCTCCTGGAGAGACTTAGGAGTAACGAACTAAGGACTATAGTAAAGGCCAGGAATTACCAAAACTTAAAAGACGCAGTTTTAGCGGCTAGGGAAGAGGAGTTAACAAAACACCCTCAGTCTAGTGTGTTTCACATGAAAGGCTCAAAAAACTTTAATTACAGGCCACATGGCCAGGGAAGAGGTAACAAAAATAATTATCGCCCCTTTGATAATTATAGGCTAAACCAAGGGCCAATAATCTAAATTACCAAAAGGGAACCAATACTAAAAACCACAGGTACACACAATGTAATCAGAACCGAGGTCGCGGTCATTACCATGGCCAAGGTCGAAACAAACCGGCGAACCGAGTGTATTGTGCTGATAGTAGCGCTACAAACGATAATTCAAGTTCAAACGTAAGGCAGTTTTTCGTGCCCCACGAAAATAACAAGGTATCAAGTTACAATATAAACGCCTTAAATTACATAAGTGTTAATTATAATGGAAGAATATTATTGTTTTTAATTGACTCAGGTGCGAGCATTTCTTGTATTTTTGAGAACTCTTTAATTAATAATGAAATATAAATAAATAAGAAACACTAGAAAAAAACTAAAAATACAAGGAATAGCCGGATCCACATTATCTATCGGTACCACAGAAATTAATTTTTCAATTAAGAATGAAAATTTTTCCAATGAGTTTGTTGTCGTAAAAAATTTCGATTTTCATATACAGGGAGTATTAGGTGTAGATTTTCTTTCTAAATATTCAGCAATAATTAATTACGAAACATTTTGTAGTGCCACTACAATCCAAATATGATTATTATACTATTATTCCCCCGAGATGCGAAGTAATTAAATATTGTTACACGGATGAAAGAGATGAATGCATTGTGATGAATGATTTAATATGTGATAATATGCTCAATAAAAGTTAAGGGATGACGAAAAGTTTCCATTGCCAAACATTACTGAGATTTTGGACTCCTTGTCCGGAGCAATATATTTTTCTCATTTGGACTTAGCGCAAGGATACTACCAGGTAGAGTTACATCCTAAAAGCCGACCGTGCACAGCATTTATGACAGAAAAGGACAATGCCAGATGAAAAGATTGCCTATGGGTCTAAAAATTAGCCCAAGTGCATTCTCCAGGCTCATGACAGTGACAATGGCTGGATTAAACTATGAATCATGCTTTGTCTACTTAGACGATCTAATTGTCTTTGGTAACTCTTTACAAAATCATAACAGGAATTTGCTAAAAGTTTTTCAGAGACTCAGGAAAGCAAACTTAAAGCTTAATCCGAGAAAATGCGAGTTCTTAAAGAAGGAAATTCTCTATCTAGGACATATCATATCGGCAGATGGTGTTTCACCAGACCCAGAAAAAATTCGAGCTATGGTCGATTATCCAGTTCCAAAAACTACAGAGGAGATAAAGCGATTTGTCGCATTGCTAATTACTATAGGAAGTTCATTAGGAATTTTGCAGAAATAGCCCAACCGTTAAATAGTCTGAGTCGTAAAGGCAAAACTTTTCAGTGGACAGACGAGTGTAAACATGCATTCGAGACACTAAGGCAGGCGTTGGCAAAGCCTCCTTGTTGCAATATCCAGATTTTTCAGAAGAAAACGAGTTTGTGCTCAGAACAGATGCTAGCGGATACGCATTAGGTGCGGTTTTGTCAAATTCAAATGACAGACCGGTCGCCTTTGCTTCCAGAACATTAAATAAGGCAGAAAGGCTTTATGCGACGGTAGAAAAAGAATTGCTCGGGATAGTGTGGGCAGTAAAGCATTTCAGGCCATATCTCTATGCCAGAAAGTTTAAAATTTTAACCGACCATCGTCCGTTAATTTATTTATTTAATTTGACAAATCCGTCAAGCAGATTAACGAAATTTAGGTTAGTATTAGAAGAGTACGATTTTACAGTGCATTATGTCAAAGGTTCGGAAAATGTGACAGCAGACGCACTATCGCGTATAGTTATAGAATCTAAAGACTTAAAAGGAATGAATGAAAAAATATGTGAGAGTGTGAATGTGTTAACTAGAGCACAAGTTAGAGATAGAGCGGGTTTTGTGTCAAAACCAGAACTAACCACAACCGTGGAGACAAAAGACGTACAGACCGGAGGCGATAGGCTTAATCACCCTGTTGTAGCCGAGGTTTTAAAACGTCCCAATGACACGATTGAATTAAAAGTAGTGTCTAAAACAGAGTTTGCAAAACTTAAAAAAATTGCAATTTTACCAGTACTGTGATAATTTTATTTACAATGTGAATTCACAAACTATGTATTTTTACCAGAACAGTCGATCAGCGTATGACTTAGGTACATCGTTGAGACATCTGGACAAATGGTGCATAGAAAATAATATTCCGGAAATATATATATTAAGAAATGCAGAAAGTGCAGAATTTTTAAATTTACTAAGTAAATGTAAATCGCATATGTTAGAACTGACTATAAAAATAAATATAGTTCGGGATGCGGAACGTATAACAGATAAAAATTAAGACATATAATCTTAAATGATTTTCACACGTTACCAACGGGTGGTCATGCGAGGTGTACAACGCATGTACAACAATATAAGGAAACGATATTTTTGGGCAGGTCTCAAAGGAGACGTAAGCCACTTTGTCAAAAACTGTGATAATTGCCAAAGGTATAAGCATTCAAATCCGAAGAAGGTACCAATGGTAATAACAAGTACGGCTAAATCGGCATTCGAAAAGGTTGTACTTGACCTTGTAGGCCCTCTACCTGAGGATAGCCAAAATAAAAATACATTTTGACGCTTCAGTGCGACTTAACAAAGTTTGTGGAAGGATATCCAATAGAGGATAAGGAAGCTAAAACGGTAGCAAAGGCATTCGTAGAAAATTTTATACTACGATATGGGATACCTTGTGAAATCCTAACGGACCAAGGTTTGGAAGTTATGTCTAGCACGTTTAAAGAAGCTTGTAAACTATTAGGGATCCAACAGTTAAATTCTACAGCATACCATCATGAAACGCTTGGAGGTCTGGAAAACTCACATAAACATTTGGGTGCGTATTTGCGTATGCAATTGTCAAAATATAAAGAAAGTAATTGGAGCGATTGGGTATCGTATTGGTGTTTTTCATATAACAACACGGTAAACACCTCAACACGCTATACACCATACGAGCTTGTATTTGGTAAAATAAGCAAAATCCCGTCAAACCTTACTAATCAAATCGATCCTATTTATAATTTTGAGGACTACCCATTTGAGTTGAAATTTAGATTGCAGACTGCGTGGAACGATGCAAGAAATAACTTAATTGTTTCAAAAACTAAGCGTATAAACTCCAATAAAAGATGCAATAGCTATAATTATAAAATCGGAGTCATGGTCCTAATAGAAAACAAAAATGTAGAGAATAAATTAGCACCTTTGTTTAAAGGTCCATTTAAAATTTTAGATATTAAGAATCCCAATGTAGTTTTAAATGTAAATAATAAGCCTAAGGAGGTACATAAAAATATTATTAAACCTTATTTTTAAGTCTTAAATTGTACATAGTATATAAGATAGCAGAATGAAAAAAAAAAGTTCAGAAAACATTTTTTTTTCAACTTTTGCGGGGAAGGTGTAATGGATTCATGGTTGAAACAAAAGGCTAAAGAATAATCTTGAAAGGTTACTCACTAGTACTTGTTAGGTCATCAATCCAATGCACGTATCTAAAGCAATTGACCGTGAAGGTTAATGTCATGTTAAATATTAGTTTATATAACAATACTCATATATTATTGTAAACTGTGTATATTAAATAATGTTTGTTTAATGTTTAAATATATATATAATAACTTGATTTATACACATTAAGATTAGATACTTTAGATACATAAGATTAGATACATTTAGATGCAGTAAGATAAGTTAGTTACTAAAAGCCTAAGAGGCATTTATACTATTTTTCTATTTTTATATTAAAGTATGTTTTATACAAAGTCTCTTGTTTGACTTCTTGACGTGTACCAGATACTACGAACCCAAGTACAAAGCAGAGTACACCACAAGAGTATGACGAGCAGACGATTAGATCCGTCATGCCCTTCTCTCCCGGTCTAGTGACGTGGGTAGCTACCAGGTCCTTATTACAGGTACCGTCAAGTTGGGTCACATGAGACATTATTAAAATTCAAACAGCTGTAAAAACGTTACCCTTTAACCTAGTATAATGAAAAATAACCAGATTTTGAGTCCTGCTCTATACTTTGAAATTCAGTATCAAAAATTAACGAAAAGTGTTCATAGAATTTTATATATATTTTTTAATGGGTGTCTCAAGTCACCTGCAAAGGGGAGGTGTCTTGAGACAGCGATTTGTTTTCATTATAGGCTTAGGACGGACTGTCAAATGGTTGACTTGAGACATTAAAACTATTTTTAAAAACTAGAATATACACATATATGTTTTTAAAAATACAACATTTGGTCAGAAAGTATACATTTATTTCTATATGTTATCTAAAAGAATAGCAAAACTTTTGTTTTTCAAAATAACAAAATTATATTCTTTTATAAAACGAAGCCTTTGGCTTGGTTTCCAAACAGAAAAATAAAAAATGAATGAATAAAATATAACTAAGAGAAAAGTACTTTCAATTACAAAAAAAAACTTAAAAACCTAAGTTTGGCAATTTTTTTTGTATTAATGGAAACTGCAAACTAATACAGGAACATTAAGAAAAAAGTAAAATATAGTTCTTAAAGTTCTACAAAAAAAAGTATATCTTCCCCGTCGAACAAATACAGGAACCAACTTTGACAAAATTTGGGTTTCTTGAACGTCTGTAAGGTCCTCAACGTCAGGAAATATAAAAGTATTTTTCCCTGTGCTGATTTGCGCATGAAACTACATGTAAACACTAAATCTGGCTTTATTTGGCTAATCTTTCCAATGAACATCTTTAAAATATTTGCCTTATGGGGAGCTTCATAAGGAAATTGCACCAAAATGTAGTCGTTAACTTTTAAGTCCCAAGGATTGACCATATCCACATCCTCTTCAAAACATTCATGAATCATCATCACTTGAGGACTCTACATTATTTTTGTGTCTTTTCTGGAAATTATATTTTTTTCTTTGGACGTAGATGGTATTGGGTAAATAAATTGAGGTAACTCTTCTTCAGTTTCTTCTTGATTTCCATTATCGCTACTTTCATGCACCTCAGTCTGTTCTCTCGCTCTTGGCTCACAATTTGAACTTCCTTGACTAGTATTTTCGACGCTTTTTCCTGGCTCAATTTGAATTTTTCTTCTTTTAACCATTCTGGTTGAGGTTTTCTTTCTATTAATACAAAGTTGTCTTCTTCCTCTGGCTTTTCCAAGCTGGGTGGTAACTTTTCCAGTACTTTTTGCCTGTTAATTGGGTGAATTCCAGTTGCACGGAATCCAGATATCAGATTGTTTGATGATTTGTTGTCTACATTAAGCTTATCCAAACATTTTTTAATAATCTGGGAAATGGGAAATGTGTCTTTGGGTAATTTTTAACTTCCAATGCAAATGAACATCTCTCCATGCGCTTTCAAGGGTTTAAAATACGCAACATCTAATGGCTGGCAGATGTGGCTACTGTTCGGTGGTAGGAGAATAAATCTAATATTATATTCTCTACATAGATCGATGACCGACTGTAAAATATGACTGGCTAGATTATCGCTGATTAGCGCCTTTGGCGACTCAATGGACATTTTTTTGAAATATGGTAATGCTAACGTCTTAAACCAATCCTCGAAGAGTGCCTCATTAAACCAAGAGCTTTTCGATCTACTATATCTAGCTCCAACAGGGCCATTCTCTGTCCACGTTTTATACATATTTTCAGCCTTATAAACTATACAAGGCGGCAAAAGCTGACCAGACGCAGATCCGGCAAACATTACGGAATGGCTTGTTCTAGAATTGTCCATTATACGATGTGCATGTTTTAAACCTCTTCTGACAAGTACCTTGCTTTTCCGGGGTCATCAGTTATGTTAGTCTCATCATATTTAACGATTGCATTTGGTTCAACTCCTTCCAAGCTTACTTGCAACTCATCAAAATACTTGTTTATGATTTCCGTATTCACATCTGCACGCACTCTTTTTATGTTCTCACAACAGCGTTCTGAAAGTATTTCCTTCTATCTTTTAATAAAATTTCTCATAAATTCTCTCCCTGGCAAGTTTTGCTTAAATTTCGGTATATGTCGACTATAGTGGTTTAGATATGACCTAATCAAATAACTCACTTCGATTGATGTTAGAGGGAACCCCCAGTTACTGGCTAACTGAATGTTTTCTACCATCTTCTTTTCTTCCTCCATAGTGAAAACCGTTTGTCTACCTGGCTTTAAAGGAAAACGGTTTTTATTCTTCGGTCTAATGTATCCTTTGAAACACCATATTTGTCTTGAAGTTTCCTTAACGAAACGCCCTTTTTCCTTTCAGCTAATGCAAGTTCTAATTTTTGTTCATCATATCTTTTGTAGTTTGCTCCCACTTTCCTTTTGTACCGGCCCATTTTTGAAAATACCTGCAAAAATAGTACTATTACAATACCCGGGGTGACTTGAGACATGTCTTAAGTCGCCAACAAAAACGACATTTTTTTGTTTTTTCCATTTAAATCAAAGATGTCGATCGTGTTCAAAAAATGTTTGTACTAATAAGTACGGCCCCTATATAATGCTATAATTGTAAAATAAAGCAAATCCTATATAATTGTTAGGTTAGGCTACACAGACAAAGTTTTTCAGGATATTAACAAATCTCATAAATTTCATTTTACAATAAAATACGCAAAAAATACTTACTTTCTTTAAACAAGGGTAAAAATAATAAAAATTACTCGCAGAGACGTGTTACCGGCCAATACAATAAGTAAACAAAGTAGCAATGAAAATATGCGACGTTGCCAAACATTTTTGACACAGGTGAAGTTTTGTCTCAAGTCACGAGATCGTCTCAAGTGACCCAACTTGACGGTACCAGATGTTCTTTCTGAGGCCGCATCTCCGGCCTTACCCTATGAAAACGGTCCTATCCGGCATGCTAACATCTTAAGTTAAGTCTTGTGTTCATCCTAGCTTCGGATACCGTTCCATACGCTAGCTAGCCAAAAGAGTTACCGATAACCAGTAACTCTAGCGCATGTTCCAAAATATTCTACTGGGCCCAACCACGACCACGACGTGTGAACACAGCGGTTGGGCCGTGATTACGGATCATTTTTGTTTGTAATTTAATTTAGATTAGTTATTTTTTAAAAAATATTTTTTGTGCCAAACCGCATAATTTTTGAGATATTGTGAAAAACCATTATTTTAACTACTGTCAACCCCCTCTACCTCGAGGCTCAATGTAGTGTAAATTTTTATAACATACTAGGGGAGTAGATGGAACAATTTGGCGTTGGTTGGAATGAGGAAACATTTTTTTAAATGTTAAGTCCTAGATCTAATTACACCGTACTATACAGTGGATACATAATCAACAAATAAATATTCTAAAGCATTATTTTGTGTAGACTATATCAGACCAAAAGTTAAAACATACACTTTTTTATAAGATACTGTAGGTCTGAAATGTGACTGACCATATTTGGAACGCCTTAAATTAGCTATGACAATGTTAGGTGGCAAAATATTTGTATTTTTATTGGTGCTTTTAAAAACATTAACATGAGGAGAGTCTCTTCAGACTTGTCGGCTTTACAAGCCGTAGCCCAGACAGTTTAAAAATATTCTTAAATTTTAATTATGAAATTTTGGATGTTTAAGATAATACGTGTTTGGTTTCTTATTCCCAAAGCTGCAAAACATTTTGTGGTAGGTATTTGAGGCACTATAAAAACTTATACAATAGTTCTTTTATAACATCTAAATACAAAAACGCAGAGGCTAAAGGGTAGTGGGGCTAAACCGACCCCTAATTTTTTAATTTTCAGATTTTTTGCAAAAAATATATTTGAGACATGCTGAGATTTTACAATTTTAAATTTAATATAAGAGAAATTAAAATATAAAAAGCTAGATTATTTAAGTGGGTCTAAAAGTTTGCAGGATCTATAAAAACAAATAAAAAATATATTTTTAGGCATTTTAAAATTTAAACAAAGCAATATTTATATACAGGGTGATTCATGAGGAAACGTCAATACTTCAGGTACGTCGTCAGGGTCCAAAAATAAACATAAAAGTCCAAACAAATATGGGTCCGCAAGGCCTTCGTTCTCGAAATACAGGGTGTTAAAATTTTTAGTTTTTTTAATAAAATCTACGATAATGTAAATATTGGAGTAAAAATTGGTAATCGGGGCTTTTTGATATGACGGATTCGAATCTAATCTTAGTACGGCTCTTACTTGTAGGGGTGTCACCAAGGAAGTTTAAAGGTGTATGGAAGCCCAATATTGTAGAACAAAATTGTCCAGGCGTGCAGGGCAGCGGGAATAGGGGTTGGCCCCGCGGAGTTTGCGCAATGAAAAGTAGGTAAGAGCCGGACTTCCATAATTCTTTGTTACTATCTATAAAGTTGACATCATCAAATGTCAAATTGAAGCATTCACTGTTTTTTAATTTTTGCACAAAATTGTTGGTTATTAAACGATACCCATAGAATATTTAAATTATTGGGTAATATTGGATTTTATATCATCTGATATAATATGGAAAGAAGCCTTCTATTTTTGTATTTTACCAAAATCTTTGTAAATAAATAAAAACAAGATTTTTAAAATAAATTTCAAACATTTATGATAGTTTCATGTACTTATCACCAATTTTGTGATAAAGAAGGACAAGATATGTACATGAGTTTAATCTAATCTTAAGATTCTGGTTGTACATTAAAAAGTGAAAATTTTTATAACTGCTTTTAGGCATATACTTTTCACTAATAACAAGATTCATAAGACAGAATAACAGTGGTTAAAAATGTTTAGTAAACTTTGGTACCTAGGTATCCATTGTAACAGTATCCGTTAAATTTATGTGTCTACAGTATGTCGAGCTTAAAAAGTTGATAACGTAAGTTTAAGAAACCAAAAATCTAATTTCTTTTAAACAAATACAGAAAAAGCAAAAGGAACTTTAGCATAAAATTGTACTTTCTTATTCAATTAGAGGGACCTGTATATATTAAAATTTGCCTAGTCTGCTCAGTAATTAATAATTTTAATCCTTTAAAAAGAATTACTAAATTATTAAATGAAATAAAAGTACCTAAATGTAAACCTTATTTCTTTTTAATAATCCACAGAAATACACAAAAATTGTGGAAATCATCTAAAAGATAGTTAAGATTGCCTTACTTTTCTCACTGCTATTTTCTATGAAATTTTCATTATTTTATTATTTTATAATTGACATATTATTATTTTTCGGTTACCTAACGTTACATCTCATAAGAAGCACCTAATTTAATGATAAAATACTTACCTAAAGTAAAAAATGCCAGGTATGTTACCCTTGGATTTGCAAGACAAAACCATACAACCTCTAATCATTTGTTACGATATTATAAAGTACAAACAATAAAGACAAAATTATAGTTACAATTTAATAAACACTAATTAATAATCACTAAAATAAGGTTTTATCAATCCAAAAACTTTTGCAACCACAAAATATAGGTACTCACAAGAGCAAAACAATCGGAGCAAGGGCACAAACCACAACGAAAATGACGAATGATGAGACGACGACGGTTAACGATATAGCGCGGATATGGGTGTTTCATACAGCCGCGCGCGCCTTACCAAAAACCTTGAACAACCTAAGACCATTACGGCTCTCATAAAAGTATAATGTGTTGCTAACTACACACTGATTTATCAGTGTGTAAGTAAAGGAACACATTAAATTATTTCGTGGAATTTTGTATTGCGCAGAATCGGCGGGGCCAACTCTGACAGATATTTTCATACTGGGCTGGACATTTTTGATCGAATGGGCCATAGCATTGGGCTTCCATACACCTTTAAACTTCCTTGGGTGTCACCTACACGTCTTTTTACTATTTTGAACAATCACAACTTTTTAATACGGCCCTGTATTACATTTTTACGTCAAAAAGTATACCTGTTAAAGTTGATATGAGCAACCGTTTTCGAGATATTTCGATTTAAAAAAAACCCATCTGATTTTATTATAGCAAAATTAAAAAAAAAATAAAACAAAATGTATAATTAAACAATATGTATTTTAATTTTCAATAAAATTATTGTTATTTAATTATGTTCAGCAAAACATAAGCTAGGTTTTATAATTTTCAAAAAAAAATTTTTTTTCAAAAAAA
>JAHBCN010005314.1:5000-56493 GCA_019359885.1 Listronotus oregonensis
GTCCCATTTCTAGAAAAATTTTCATGGTAAACCAAACAGAAACCTATTAAAACATAAATCCACCACAAAACTGTAGAACATATTTACAATTAATACATATCTTTGTTTTTCCAAATACTTTGAAGTTTGTGAATTAATTATGTTTAATTGGTCTCTACCCAATGGAGGTAGCAATTTCAGAAATAACAAAGTTGACTTAAATTGACTTATTTTGACAATAAATTTTTCTCAAACACCCCATATTAATTCACTGATAATAATAATAAATGATAATAGTAAACCACATAATAATTAAAATAACAGTAATATAACGTTAAATTAAGGTGTAAAATAAATTATCTTTAATCTAACAGTCTTTTGTCCTCTGGCATTTTTCAATTTACCTAACCTAGAACTTCACTAGTTATTTTCCACATATTTTAAAATATAGCTAACCCACAATTGAATTCAAAAACATTGGTTAGAGTACTAACATCACGTTTATAGCCTCAATACAAAACAAATATTGATATGCCTGAGAAACAATAGCATATTATTTATTCTGAGCATATTATCTTTCTAACGGCGCGGAATGGTAAATGATTAGATTCGAAAAAAAAAAACAGTTACGATCAATACCTATGCTCCTGTCAAAACCTATGCTCTTAAATGGTAAAGATCCTACTTAAATTTTCAATCCTCTAAAAGATTAAATGGGTAAAAAAAATATAATTACAAAAATAGTCCAGATATATTTTTTCATAATTAGACATTTAAAGATAAAATTTAATGGTATTCATTCATAATAGTCGAGGCAATGAAGTACTCAACTTCAACTTTTTTTTGTAAAAAATGTACCTAAGTACTTTGTGACTTATACAAACCGCAAATTGCATTGCTGCAGCCAAAAATGCATTTTTTGAGACTCCAGGTCGGCTGTGGGTCAATTTAAACATCATAATCGTGATCAGCGACCTCGAGGACCCCCGAGAACCCGATTTGGGCAGTTCTGACTCATATTTGTAAAGTTATTAAATCTCCCAAAAGCCGTCTCAAAAAAATGCATTTTTTGAATGCATTTTTGGCTGCAACAATGCAATTTGCGGTTTGTATAAGTCAGAAAGTAGGTACATTTTTTACAAAAAATTTTTGAAAGCGAATGCAAAAAAACGCATTTCGATCCGTCTTGGTGCAAAAAGTTCCAAACTTTTGGCCTTTTTAGTGCTTTATTGCCTCGACTATAAGGGGATTTTCAATTAACCGACTGACTCATATGTAAAATCGAAAACGACAAAACTCTACAAGGGCGGATCCAGGCGACACTATAAGAAATATTTTAAAGGCTATACCCAACTAGCAAATTAAGTTCTATAAGGTCTGTATAAACAACTATAAGATATATCTTATAGGATACTAAAATTCTTATAACGTGCTACACAACAATTATATGATCCTTATACAACCAAAAAGGGCCCATTTTTATAGAACAGTTTGTAAGTATAAGGCAGTTCTATTAAAAGTGTATACAACTCTTATACGACTGTTTTATGTACGTTTATACAGCTACTATAAAATGGTTTTTGTAGTGTGTCACGTAGGCACATCTATAAAATCGGTCGTAAAAATATGGCGGGGCAGTTATAATATAGCATATTTTATTAAATCATTTGGAAGGTTTGAATTGCACAAGTTTTAATGCGGCGCAAATTTTATTGATAGATTGTAGGCATGTGTTTGGCAAAAAAATGAAGCGCTTTAATTTTGGTTAAGTTTCACGTAAACATTTAAAAAAAAATTTTTTTTCTTAAAATTTTTTTTTTTTAAATGATTTTAATAGTTTATTACAGCATGTGACAATCCTTTCACAATATAATTCTCTAAATAATAATAAAGTCACATTTTTCAATTTAGTTTCATGTTTCCAACTTAATTGTTCATAATGGCGGAGATAGGCGACACAAGAATTCCTTATTTAAACATGGCGATTTATAATACAACAATTTTATCCCAAATAACTGCCTTAAAGAATGTTTCATTTGAAAATAAAACGGTATAGGATAAAACTGTTTTATAACGAAGAATATATAGGCACTATACAACCGTTTTTGACAAGTAATAATAATATTGAGATTCAAGAAAACTAGAGGTTGCCAGATCTTATATGGTACCTAATAAAATTTAAACTTTTAAAACAGCTGATAAAAATTTAATAGTAGGCGTTTTCGGAAACACTGATCCGGTTGACCCAATCATCAGCTGATATCACATATCTATTTTCAATAGTGTTCATTAAAGAAAGATGCAAGATAATCAGCTGGTGATTGGGTTAATCCATCAGTGTTTCAATATTATTGTCTGGTTTGTCTTGTGGGATCGGAGGAATTATGTTCTCAAGCTTTGTGTATAGCCTACTTCATTAAAATTAGAACAAACAATCTCTGGATTATTGCAAGAATTTGTTGATATGTTTTCTTACAAGCTCTTTTAATATTGCCACTGCGTTTGTTAATTTTTTTCCACTAGAATTCACTATTTATTAAATATTATTATTTTAATTACATTTGTCACCCATCAAAATAAAATATTTTAGTGGAAAATTGAGGTTACGGCATTCACTTCAGTCTTATAGTGCAGATCTTAGAACAAATTTATTCTGTCAGACACTGTTTTATTCTATAAGGCATTTATAAGAATGTCGTATAGTATCTAAAGTTCACGTATAAAAGTGTTTTATAATGCAGTGCAATTCAATGCTATAAAATATTTATTATGCAACACTATACAGCTTTTATAAGACAAGCTTAAGTAAATATTTTATAGTGTTCTAATATAGTATATTATAGAACTTTTATACAATAGGTATACAGGTCTTATAAAATAATATTTTTGATATTGTTTAAAACTTGCTTATAACGTATTATATCATTTTAAAAGAAATAATCGTATAATGTCTTATAGGATATATCGTAAAAGTCACTTTAAAACCATTTAATACAACAATTTTATTTAAAAAACAAAATTATGGCAACAAAAGGCTTGATAAAAACAAACAGTCCCTAAAACAACGCTATTCGACTGTTATACAATAATTCGGTTCTTTTAGAATTCCATTTTGCTAGTTGGGAATGAACAGACTTTAGTTATTCCACTTGAATTTACTGTAAGATATACTTTATATAACTGAGTATCTCTCTAACATTTCAAGAACATAAGAAATTTCGTGCGTTTTATCCATTTTCTATATTCTACGAATGGATTAACAAGGTTGGGCTATTTTAATTGTATTTGCAAACTTTGGCGTTTTCCCGGACCTACATTAAAAATGCGGCCGGGCGTCCCCGGACACCTTGAAAACCCGGACATGTCCGAGCAAATCCGGACGTATGGAAACCCTAACCCGTAATCCGGATTCGTTATATAATTTTAAAAGTAACCGGAATCGTTTCCTGTTCAGATAACAAAAGAAATTAATTCCTTTTTAAAGGATTCAGGGTATACCTAAAAATAAATTTTACGTGCATTCGATCTTAAAACTTTTGGGAATTTTTAAAAGCAATATTAATCCACATTTTTTTCAGTATCTTTAAATATCAATGGTGAAAAAAGGTTTCCCCTTAAAATTCAATCGACTTTGACCAATTCTACTAGTTCTGAGCTTTACTACATTATTGTAGTCTTTCTTTTATAACAATTCTTCTTTTTAAAAAGAACGTTTGATTTAGAAGTACACAAAATCACCGATAAACGATTAAAATTTTGTAGTTTATGTTCACTATTTGCTTCTTTAGGAGCCTTTTTTAAGTTTCACATTTACACTGCCGGCAAGTTTTGCAATGCGACAAAATTTCAAATTCGCGATTAAGACAGCGTAACACTTAATAATGTGAAACAAAACGGGTAATCAAGACTCATTTGCGACATTTGTCGGTTGCGACATTTTTCATTTGAGACTGGAGAATCGACTTCCTAATCTTTTTTTAGTGCTCCTCAGGATTTTATTGATGGCAAGTCAACTTTTTTTGGCTGTGCTTATTCCTCGTCGGTTAACCCTGTACATAGTAATGCATAATAGTATCGTAAAAATAATAGATAATTGTGGTTAATATCACCTGAAAAACTAGATACCACTGGCAGCACCGATCAATCCTTTAATTTAAACATAAGTACCGATTGGCAGTCCAGGTCGGTTTCGGTCACGGATAAATCAGCCTCGGGCACGATGTGAAACATCACCCGAGTTGCCACTTAATTATGTGCCTGCCGGGTAATTTGTGCCCTTATTTTACTAACTTGCAAGAAGATCGTGCAGAACTGCAGGAAAAAATTCCTTCCAGGTAGATTTTTTAGTTGTAGTCGAGATTTTGCAGCAGGGAGTCTATTCTTCAATCACGAACACGACATTCACGTGGAAAGTTTTATAAGTGGCAGCTTAATTTAAAAGAACCACCTTGGACCATGGCGAAAAAAAGGCTGTAAGGTGACTCTAAATTTTTGGTGGTTTTATTTCCTAAATTTTATACAGGGTGGTCCACTAAGCGCGCGTCGGTAAATAATTACTTAACCGTTGAACTTATAAGAAAATTTTCTTAACAAAACTTTTAAAATTTCATCTCTGCTACAACCCAAAATTTTTTATTGTATACAGGGTCCCTCAAAAAGAGTTATATCAAAAATTATATTTTCTTAAATGGAATATTTTTTATGTGGCCCTCTGGGGGTTTCTGTATTCAACTTTAAATTTGTATGTGGGTCGAATACAGGGTTGTAAAAACTATGCATTTTTAAAATCAGTCAAAAACATACTTTTTTAAGCTTATTTCTTCGCCACTGTTTTTAATTTTGCCAAAAAATTTAATGAAAATTTAAAGTCGACATCCTTTATCCTAAACTATCTTCAATTTTTTTTTTAATTTACAGGGTGTCCAAAATCTTTATTCAAACATCTCTATTTTCAATTCTATTTTAATTAAATTTCTTAATACAAAACCCCCCTATATTATTTTGCGTTAAAGCTTTAAGTGTGCTCTTTCAGAAAACATTATGTTTGCCTTATCTATCGCACTATCGTTTTTAGATATTAAGGCTTTTTTCCCTAAATTTACACTCAAAATGGGAAATATCGTAAAACGGCATGGCTCAAGAAGTCGAAACAATTGATACTCGTTGACATGTCAGTAATTATTTATATAATCCTGTGACATTTGGTTACATCCTGTGCATATTATCTTCCGTTAGTCAGAAGTATTTGTCAATTAAAATGAAGTATACACAGCAAGAATCAATTGAAATGATTTATATTCTTGGAGAATGTTTTAAGAATTGTCTTCTGGCATCCCCAGTATACAGTGAAGGGTTTTCCTGGGGAAGACATCCAGATGCAAGATCATTCCAAAAATTGATGGATAGATTTGACATGACTGGAACAATTAAGTACGAAAAGCATGAAAAAATTAAAACCAGTGGTAAACAAAAAAAAATTTAACCTGGTCGCATCTGTTGTTGAAAACCCACATAGAAGTACAGCAGACATACGTACTGAACTTGGTAAACTTCTTGAAAAAAGAATGTTGAGTAAGAATAAGTTTTATCCATATCGTGTGCAATTGAATCAAGCACTTGAAGGACAAGACTTTGAAAATAGGATACATTTTTGTAATTGGGGTCTTGCTCGAATTAGAGAAGATGTACGATTTTTTAACATTATATTATTTACCGATGAGGCGACATTCCACATTAATGGTCATGTAAACAGGCATAATTTACAATTTTACGCCGATGCTAATCCACATTTTATGAGGACTGTTGACCAGCAACATAGTAGGAGTATAAAGGTTTGGGCCCCATTTTTTTGATGGACACCTTAATGGAAATATTTTTCAAAATTTTTTAAATGAAGATCTTAATAATCTGCTAGAAAATATACCACTACAACTATTAGGAAGGATGTGGTTCCAGTTAGATGGCACCTTCATTTTAGTGCTGGAGTACGAAATACTCTGGATGAAAAATTTCCAGGCCATTGGATCGGAAGAAAAGGACCTGTTCCTTGGCCTCCAAGGTCACCAGATCTGACACTTGATTTTTTCCTCTGGGGGTACATTAAAGAACTGGTCTACAAGACACACCCAACTACAGCAACAAATATGCGAGAAAGAATAAGGCAAGCATTTAATTCAATAACTTCCTTAATGTTACAAAATGTAAATAGATCTTTAACCGACAGATTCAATATGTGTTTACAGCAAAATGGTAGAGTGTTTAAGTATTTAACGAATTAATTGGGTTTATGTAAATTTATTTATGTTACCTTTATTAGTCTTGTGTTTTCAATAATTTTATTTAATGTTGATAAAATTATATAAATTTATTATACAAAAAGGAGTAGTATTAGTATGGCACCGAGTAGCAATTGTTCGATTTCGTGAGCTGCCGCCTACGATATTTTAATGTAATTACGGAAAAGTGTTAATATTTCAAAACGATAGTGCGGTAGATAAGGCAAACATAATGTTTTCCGAAAGAGCACACTTAAAGCTTTTCAACGGCAATATAATATACAGAGTGTTGTATTTAAGAAATTTAATTAAAATAGAATTGAAAATAGAGATGTTTGAATTAATATTTTGGACACCCGGTATAAATTAAATCAAAAAATGAAGACAGTTTAGGATTAAGTAGTTCAACATTAGATCACATGTAAATTTGTCAGCGATATTAACAAACAGTGGCGGAGACATAACAGTTTAAAAAAAGTATGTGTTTGACTGATCTTTAAAAAAAAAATTCATAGCTTGGCAACGCTGCATTCGACCCACATACAAATTTAAAGTTGAATGCAGAACCCACAGAGGCTTCATTTGCCACATAAAAACATAGGGTATTCCTTTTAAAGGGAAAAATATAATTTTTGATATAACTCTTTTTTGAAAATAATTTTGGATTGTAGCAGAGATAAAATTTTAAAAGTTTTGTTAAGAAAATTTTCTTATAAGTTCAACGGTTTAGTAACTATTTACCGACGCGCGCTTAGTGGACCACCCTGTATATGACGTTTTCGATGCTTTTTTTGAATCGGAACACAAGCTTTTTTAGGAGTATTTTTAAAACGCATATCAAGTTACAAATATCTGTCCATTTTCAAATTTATTTGCCGTGTCATTTTTAAATAACAAAATCCTACTTAAAAAATAAAGCCTATTTTATTTATTATATGCTTAAAACCCACAATTTACCCCCCATTAACCCAAAAAGTTTAAAATAACCTTTTTTGTAATTTTTAAGGGATCTAGTGGATATTTTGTGCCGCTGAATCCGATTTTAACGTCAAAAATTATGTTAGAGAGTTGTAACACCCTTATTTTTACCCTTTCAACCCTTAAAATTTAATTTTCCTTAAAAAACGTTTTTTTATGGGATCTAGTAGGTATTTTGGGTCGCTAAATCCGGATCTAACCTTAAAAACTAAGTTAGAGGGGTGTTAGATCCTTATTTTCATCCTTTTAACCCCTAAAATTTAATGTTTCTTAAAAACAATTTTTTTTATTATTTTAATGAAACCTATTAGGGATTTTGGTTGCTAAATCCGAATTTAACGTCAAAAACTAAGTTAAAGCGTTGCTGCAACACCCTTATTTTTATTCTTTCAACCCTTTCAACTCTTAAAATTTAATTTTCCTTAAAAAACTTTTTTTCATGGGATCTAGTAGGTATTTTGGGTCGCTAAATCCGAATATAACCTCAAAAACTAAGTTAGAGGGGTGTAAGACCCTTATTTTCATCCTTTTAACCCTTAAAATTTAATGTTTCTTAAAAAGATTTTATTTATAATTTTAATGAAATTTGTTAGGTATTTTGGTTGCTAAATCTGAATTTAACGTCAAAAACTAAGTTAGAGCGTTGTAACACCCTTATTTTTATTTTTTCAACCCTTAAAATTTAATGTTTCTTAAAAACCGATTTTTTGTCATTTTTATAAGATCTAGTGGGTTGGTTTGAGCCGCTAAATCCGAATCTAACATTAAAAACTAAGTTAGAAGGGTGTAACATACTTAGTTTTACCCTTTTAACCCTTAAAATTTAATTTTATTGAAAAAACGAATTTTTTATCTTGAATGCTTAAAAAATTAATTTTTCGATAGGAAAATTATTTATTACCAAAATTTGTACGCTCTTGAAAATTAATATAGTATTTTTCTTAAAAAACCGCATTTTTTTAACCCTTTTTCAAGGGTGTAACAACCCTCTAACTTAGTTTTTGACGTTAAATTTGGATTTAGCGACCCAAAATATCTACTAGATCCCATAAAAAAGAAAAAAAAATCGGTTTTTAAGGAAAATTAAATTTTAAGTTCTGAAAGGGTAAAGTAAGGGTATTACACCCCTGCAACTTAATTTTTGACGCCAAAATCGGATTCAGCGGCCCAAAATACCTACTAGATCTCTTACAAACTACAAAAAAGGTTATTTTAAACTTTTTGGGTTAATAGAGGGAATTGGGGTGGTTTTTTGGTTGACTTTTTCCCTTAGGTCGTCTTAAACAGATTTCACTAGGTTTTAGCTAAACAAATTCTCTTTCGTAGAATCGCTGGGTGGGGTAACAAGGGAAACTCGACTAAATGTCATTGCAAACAAAAAGATCCTAGAATTTTTTTAATATCGGCATCCTAAACGATCTGGGGATGACAGCTGTCAAATTTGACATCGATATGTTTGGGATGCCGATAAAAAAAAAAAAAAATTCATAGGAGCTTTTTTGTTCGCAATGATATTTTACATTATCAAGTGCGTGATTTTGCATCTACGAGGTGTGCCATAAACAGAGCTCGGACGGATTCTTCAAAAAAGGGATCAATTTATGAATCCTGATCCTCATAAAAAAATTAAATCACCAAAAAGAATCACGATTCATTAAAGAAAGAAGAGGTGACTAAGGAATTTCACCAAAATTTAGACGTTTTGGTTAAAAATGTGTGTTATTCTTAAATACAATTAATAGCAACTAAGGTAGTAAAAAATGAGTGTTTGTTAATTTTGAATTTTTAAGTTCGTATGTAGTAAATTGTTAATATTAAATTTTTGCTTATTAACTTATGATAGAATAAATCTGAAGTTAAATATAAATGTCATTTTTTTTATAAATGTCAAATTATCAGTAAAATTTCATGCACCTTACCCCAAGAAAAAAAAATTCCGTAATTTTTTTTATTTGCTATGGTACCGATACAAAATACAGGCTCATCCTTGGATTGGCCAAAAGCATAAAAACGAAAATCCCCAAAAAAGAAAATACTTTACTTAAAATAGATTTTTAACTTTTAGTTATTTTACTTTTAGAAAATTGAGTTCCGCCACTGAGAGCTTAAATACTGAAGTTCTTCAGTATTTACGAAAATATATCACACTCGAAAAGAATCGCCAAGTCATCATCCTTGTCGATCCTCATCGATACATCGCCTCTTTTAGGGTTTTAGCTGTTTACATTGACTTATATGTCCTAGATGATCGTGCAAAATTTCGATTTTCTCCGTATCTCCCATATCTTGTCATTGTGCACTTAAATTCCTCTTTTATTCTTTTGCGTCCAAACTAAAATAGATTCACGCTGGGCCCTAACAAAAAAGGCTATTAAATGGTTTTGACGTTTTTAAAATAAATAAATAGGTTAGGGGCTGTCACGTAATAGACAGATTGATATTGGATATCCGAAAATTAATAAAACCTTTTTATTTTAATATGTACAAACAGTCATTTTACACATGTGTACTCCGAAACAAGTTTTGGGAATTTTTTATTTATCGCGTCCATGGCCGATTTTAACAAAATTTAGTATACGGGGTATTTAAAAAACACTGACGAATCTAAAGTCAAATTTTGTCTTCTTGTTTTTAAGATATGTCACTGTACTCGGACCTTACCACAAAAATGCAAAAACTTTTCTAAAATTCTTTTTTTCCTTCTTTAACCTGGTCACAACCAAACCGAATGATTTAATGGTAGAACACCTTTTATTTTAGATACGTGATAAAGTTATTTACACGATTATTTACTCATTACTTTTACTAAAAAACACATCTAAAAAATGTATTCTTCTATTTAATAAAATACCACTGAAAAGCGCAAAAATTTGAAAATTAAATTGGTTTACCCAGCATTTAATGTAAGAAAATAAAAAATATCTTTAAAAGCGAAATTAAAAAATTCTATAATATGGCATTTAATCCAGGTAATAGTTATTTTCCCAACAAGTGCGGAAAGTGATGTTATAAAAAGACTGCAAATATACAGCAAAATTCGATTTCTTCAAATATTTGCTACTATAAGCAAAATTATGCATTATTTTATAATATTCCTTTTTTTTTTAATTAGATACTAATTATAAAATAATGTTACAAAAACAAAAAGATTTTACTTTTCCGCACGCAGATTAGTGCGGAAAAGTATAGTTTTCCGCATGCTCGTAGAAAAAAGCATTATTCTAATCTTTTGAAAAAGGTGCATAAAGACTCCCGCACTTTGCAAGGAGTTTTCATTTGAATATTAGCTTTTAAACTGGACTAGGGAGAAATAAAAGCTACCTGTGTACTGAGGAGTGTTTGCAGGTTTGTCCCTTGTATTGTTGCTTTTTTTGACAATAGTTCTGCCAATAGCAATGTTTTCTTACTTTTAATTAGTCTTAGGTATTTCTTTTCTTTCTATTCTGCTATGAATTTTAGCCAGATTTCTAGCATATCTAAAGCAAAAAATAAAATCCCAAACTTGGCCTACATGTATTGCTATTTCGTTTAGTATAAAAGATAGAAAATGTTTGAATAGGGAAAGTTTTACTGCGCAGAAAAATTCTTCGTGAAAAGTTCTGAAGATATTAGTGAAAAAGTGAAAATCGTCAATATTAATTTTGGCTGTGATTTCTTTGTTTTAATTTTGACATGTTTTAATTATGATATTATAAGGACACTTTTTGATTATTTTGCCCCCAATTTTTTTTTCCGATCGTCTTTTGTTTTTTATTTTCTCACCAAACCTTTTAAATTTCGTATGGCGGCATCTTTGATTTTTTGACTTTTAAAAAATTTTTTTTTTCAACGATACCCCACTTGTTACTAAATCTTCCTTATTAAGGTATGACATAAATGTTTATTTTGCAAACAAAAGCGATAAAAAGGTACCTAATTGTTTAGAATCGCGGTTCTATCTATTTTTGGCATAAAAAGTCGAAAAATAGAGATATTGGCCAGTTTTTCTTATTTCGTTTTTATTTTACGGCGCATTTACGAATTTTTTAAGAAAAATAAAAAAAAATCGGTGTTAATTTTTACTTTAAAGATAAAAAAGGTTATTTTTTAAGGATTTTGTCAATAAAATGCATACACTTAAGTTTTGCAATTTCTAGCAATTTAATTTATTTTTAACGTATGAAGAAAAATTAAAAAAAAAAATTAAAAATATTAACTATGTTATGAAAATTTTAAGCAAAAACAAAAAAATAATAATAAGCTTTTTAAATTGAATTTACTCTGAAAAAATGAAATAATTATTGATTTTTTTCCAGTTATGTATCTTTTAATGCTCCGAAAAGTAGAACATTTTGAAAAAAAACTTGTCGATAAATCAATTTTTCGATTTTTTAATGTCAAAATAAGTAGAGCCGCGATCCTAAACAATAACCTAAAAAAATATCATTTTGTTAAAAAAAATTAACAAAATCAAACAACATAGCAATACATGTAGGCCGAATTTGGGACAGACTGTTAAATTGACTCTTGTGACTAGTGACTAACACTACGAATTTTTTGTTTGTGGTTTTTAAAACAAAAAGGCCATATTTTGGATGTGCGTATTATTTTCTACAATATGACATATTATGTCGTAATTGCTAAATTTCATTTTTTAAGAGGCGTCAAATTTTTGACTCAATAATGATTTTTTTAAATGTCATATTTTTATAAGGATGCTTACCTTTGGTTATTATTCTTTATAATGAATAATATATTCTGGACAGTGCCGCCAATAAAATTTTTATCGGAAAGTGTTCTGTTCTGTACCAAAACAAATTATTAGTATAAGAATGATAGCATGCCTATATTTTTTAAGTTAAATAACTTATTTCTTAACTAAAGGTTAAAAGTCGCTTTCACAAGTCTTCGGTAGTATAGTGGTCAGTATCCCCGCCTGTCACGCGGGAGACCCGGGTTCGATTCCCGGCCGGAGAGGAAACTTTTTTTTTTGTTTTTTAAGAAATACACATACGGGATCCGAATTAGAAGCGATCTTTACCCATCAGCCAACCAGATGAAAACTATTTTTTTCAAATATAATATGTAAATAAAAGTAGGTATTGCCAATGGCTTTTCTAAAAAATCATGGTCAAGGGAATGCTAAGTTGTAGTTACCATAATTACATTTTTTCAATATTTTCACACATTTGCTTAATAAAAAATTAAATCCCATCCAAAAGTATAAAGCCTAACTTTATTTTGTTTATTATTTTTTTTTTAAATTACAAAAAATTTAAAAAATAGTTATTTTTGTAACTAGTGCCTAAAATTAATTGTTGTCGTTTAGCAGATGAGTCCCTAAAAACTGGTTTAGATACTTGTTCATTATATAAAATACAGCATAATTTAAAAATTAAATTACTTAATATGTATTTAATACTAAAAAAGAACCCTCGCTTTGGGGGGTGGAGCAGCGCGCGTTCTCACTAGATGTGGCGCAGAGCTCTATTTTCAGTGTTTAATTAAGATTATAAATAATGGAGGTATACCTCCTGAAGGAGGGACTTTTTTATTGGAAATTTCCTTCTCTTTAAGGAGCTTTTCTTAAAATTTCTTGATTATAACTTTAATAGTCTCGGAGCAAAAAATTATATTATCGATCAACGCAAGGAGTTAATAGCAAAAACGAAAAGCCTTTTTTTAAACTTAATTTGTTAATAACTTTTGCCATTTTTTGCGTGCTAAAAAATCTTAAATTACATTTTCCTAGACAACATTCCGAATCCAATGAGCTATCGCTTATATTTTCAGGAGCATTATCTTGAATTAACACGTTTTTAAATTTGTTAACTAGACTACAAATTTGGATCTAGCTCCTTTTCTCTGTTAACATTTTATTTTACAACATTTACAGAATTTTTTAGTTTTTAAATAGGATAATAAAACTTAATAATAAATATATAATACTGTTCCGTGACACCCCGTATAAAAACACGGATCCTGGTTTTACACCTTTTTATTGGATATCAGGTTTACAAACGTTTCTATGGTAACACTTCAACGTAACATAATTATGTCAACTCTTTAACCTTTAACTGTCTGTCAACCTCTTATCTCCTTGAAAGACAAAACTAAACTGGCCCGTGCGGACTTCCTCGCGCTTTATGTAGTATTGTGGAAAAGAATGGAAAAGTCTGGAAAGTCTAGAATTAGCTGGAAGAATTCTTTTACTACAAGATGCCGGAAAAGTGTGAAAAGGATGTCTCCAGCGCCTTCAGGATAATCAGCAATGACCGACGAAAAAGGGAAAAACTAAGGTAACCTATTTTTAATAAATTATTAACTTAAATAAAATAATTCTAACCTTTTACATTTTTATTAACTAAAAATTAACTAAAGTCCGTAACAATACTATGGCTTGTGGCTTAGAAAAACAAATAATTTTAAAACGTAACAGATATGGGCTTGCATTGGCAATATAGTCTGTGACATCGGTTATACTTGACTTCTCCCCGTCAGATGACTAAATAATCACCACTAGTAAAGTATCTTTAATTTGAAAGTAAGAGCAAAATTTTATTAGGATACATTGTTCAGAATTAAAATTTATGTCATCATTTGGAGGTATAACTTGTTAATTAAAACTACGTGTGTCAAAAAAATTATCCTAAAATAAATCTTTTTTGTAATTATAAAAATATTAGTTTTCGATTTTTTAATAAATATTTTTTACGACCCCGATCATGTTTTTGTTATAATTCCATAATGGTTAGATTTTCCTTAAAAGAAAGTGATAAAGAATTACCACAAACACAAAAAACATTAGTTATACCATACTTAAGATTTTGACATAAATTTTAATTTTAAACAATGTATTGTTATAGAATTTTCCTTTTACTTTCAAAATACCGGAATTTATTGATGGCGAATTTTCTCATGCAGACCATAATCTGAAATTACTATTTTAATAATTTAAAAGTTCTTGGCTCATTTATCCTATTTGACCCCTATCCTGGTACATAATGAAAGTGATGAATAGCATAGCAGTCTGTATTCTAAGAGATTAAGGATTTTTAGGTTTTATTGTAATTAAATATTTTCTTAAAACCCTGTACACAAAATGTAATTTTATTGGTGTTATGACACCCAGGTAGATATTTACATTCAACCCCTTCGAAAACGGTGATATTGTCCGCGTGGGCCTGCCTCGAGTCATTAGCCGCGAAGGTGGCGGCTCGCCCCCTATTGTAGTCTGGCCAGGCTTGCCGCGGCCCTGTGCAAGTCATGGGGACGACGCGTGGGCCCCGAAACGTCCATCCGTCTGATGATCGATTTCAGATTGATGGTAGAAAAGAGATTTTTAACTGGGACAGTGGTGTGGACCATAAATAGTCTTTAGTTTAATGGTTTAGTTCTAATATATTTTTTTCTTGTGTATTTGGGGAATTAGAACAACAGCTTTATTACCAAAATGTATTTTTTATCGAAATACGGCAAATACTTGATGTAATAAGCTGACGTTTTTGCGAAAACGGATAGGATAAGCAAGTGAATAAAGAGTAGTTACTTTAGTTAAACTTTTGCAAAAAACGTCCAAATTTTTTAGCAAGAGCCTAAAAAAAGTGGTCATGAGTGTCACAGTTAGTCTGTCCCTGCAACTGTGAATAATTCATAACACTTCCTTTATTTTCTTCTTTTCTTTACTGTCATAATAAAAGATTTGAAGAACTTTGGGTGTTATTAACTCTGAATTTAAAAAGAGTGTTATTGTGTGCCATTTATCTTCCACCATATTGTACTATCGATGATTATCGGAATCACTGCTCTTCAATCGAGGAACTCTCAAGTTTATTTGATGAGGATTTAATTTACATACTTGGTGATTACAATCTTCCTGGAAACAGCTGGGAAATTGATGAAGACCTGGGTTATTATAGAGAGAACCAAGATAAACCAACTGAACTTTTACTTGAAACTGCTTCGTTTTTGAACTTAACCCAAATAAATAAGGTACCTAATGTAAATAAAGTGTTTCTTGATGTGGTGTTTTCCAATAATTGTACTACTATAATAAATTGTGTAGATTTTCCTTTATCTCCTTGTGATAAACATCATCCTGCACTTTTTTTTAATCTTGATATTTGTGATACTTTTGTACCTTTATCTTTTGAAAATTTTATTTTTATTTTAAAAACTGTGATTTCAATGCTATTAACAATTTTTTAATTAATGTTTTATGGAATGATATTTTTAACTGTGATGTGAATACTGCTGTGACTAGATTTTATGATATTTTAAATATATGTATAGAGAGATTTGTGCCTAAGATGGTGATAAAGAATAATTTTAAATTCCCCATATGGTTTACAGATGAATTAAAAGATAATATTTTTTTTGAAAAAAAAGCTTATAAAAATTATAAACTGATTAAAACGTATGAGAGTTATATTATATGTAGTAATTTAAGAAATGTTTGTAAGGCTCAAGCTCAGCAATGCTATGAAGATTATATAAACAGTATTGAACAAAATATCAATATTAATCCTAAATACTTTTGGAACTATATAAGCCAAAAAAATAAAGATCAAGATATGCCTAATGTTATGAGTTTGGGTGATTCTGTCAGCTCGGATGGCGGTGTAGTGGCGGATTTGTTTGCTACTCACTTTGCCGCTATGTATGTTGATACTCCATCTGAAAGTGATCAATATCAACAACCTGTCCAACCTTGCTTATCTGATCAATGTTCAAGTATTAACGTATCTAGTTATTCTATAGACTTTCCCACAGTTTTTGAAAGATTGGTAGGAATTGACTTAAGTGCGGGTCCGGGACCGGATGGTCTAACAGCCTTATTTCTTAGAAGCACTGCCTATTATATGACAAGACCTTTGTGGTTACTTTTTAATAAGTCATTGACAGCAGGTGTTTTTCCTGATTTATGGAAACGATCCTATATAACGCCAGTCTTCAAAAATAGTGGTAAACGTAGTCAGGTTGTAAATTATAGGCCAATTTCTAAGATTTCTTTAATTCCAAAAATGTTTGAGTCTATTATTGCGGACTTTTTTAAGAGTACATTTAAGAATACAATTATAATTAACCAGCATGGTTTTCATGAGAGGCGATCTGCAACTTCTAACTTGCTTGTGTATCATGACTACATTGTGGGGGCCTTGGAGGAGGGATGTATTGTGGATTCTGTCTACACTGACTTTTCCAAGGCTTTCGACAGTGTAGATCATGATATTCTGATAAAAAAGCTTTATCATATGGGAGTTCATGGTGTCTTTGTGAAATGGATCAGTTCATATCTGAGGGGAAGAGAGCAAGTTGTTAAGCTAAATAATCACCTATCTAGAATTGTAAAGTTACTTCAGGTGTTCCTCAAGGAGCTCACCTTGCTCTAATACTGTTTAATCTCTTTATTAATGATGTATCCGATTGCTTTTACTATTCTGAATTTGCCCTTTATGCGGATGACCTTAAGATTTATAAAGCCAATTCGTGTCCTGATCATTATGCGTTATTTCAACAAGACTTAGATTTTCCATACTTGGTGCATCCGAAACAAGTTAAAATTAAATGTCCAGAAATGTAAATATATTCAGTTTGGCAGATGTATGGGTATGGTGCCCAGTGAGTTTTCTCTTGATGGTAGGGTTATTGATAAGGTACATATAATTAGGGATCTGGGTGTACTGTTCGACAGTAAACTATCTCAGTCAGGCCTGTTGCAGTAAGGCACTAAGAATGCTTGGTTTTGTTAAAAGAAATACCAAGGATTTTAAAAACATTTTTACTATAAAGACTCTCTATGTTTCTCTGGTCAGGCCACATTTGGAGTATTGCACTGCTGTTTGGTCGCCTTTCTATCAAACACATATCGATAAGATTGAGTCAATTCAGAAAAAAATTCTTAGGTATGTTGCATAAAAAAGTGGCATCCCATCTACAGAGATTGATTTTACCGCTCTACAAAGTAATTTAAATATTGACAGTTTTGCCTCAAGAAGGAGGAAAACTGATATCATGACTGCTCACAGAGTTCTTCATGGTTTGGTTGATTGTCCACAAATTCTGTCTCAACTGAACTTCCATATTCCCAGAAGATCCCTCAGAGTCAAAAGAATATTCAATATTCAAACCCATAGAACAAATTATGGACAGAATAGGGCGATTGATAGAATCATGAGAAATTCAAATGAGCTAAATATAGATCTGTTTCATGTATCTGAGAGCTCTCTTAGAAACCATCCTAGGCATCATTAATGTTTTATTAATTTTTAACTTTCCTAATACAACTGATTGTGATAATGTATTATTATGTGATTATGATATGTACAATTTAGTTTTATATTTCTTTTTTACCTTTGTAAAGATTGGGCAATGCCCGTGAAATAAATAAATAAATAAATTTTGGGAACCTACCTACTATCTCAGGAGCCAAGGACCGTTTTAACAATCCGATAAAAGATCCTCTTTTTTATTTCTTTTTCAATTTAAACAAGGCATTTATTGTTAAGTAACTTAAAATTATTAAGCAAAAACTGTCTATTTTCTTGAATATATTTTTTAACTTCATGCCCCATTTCCAATTACTATTTTTAGAAAAAAATTCTAACATTTTTCATTTAGGTCAAAAAAACTTATAAATTTATTGAAAAAAAGTTAATTTTTGCCTTTCTGATCCTGTTTCGAAATTTCTTAGAGATACTACGGTAAATTTTAAAAAGTATACCTATTTAATTTATAAGGTTTTAAGAATTGTTTATTAATTTTTGTATTATAAAGGATATTTTAAACTGACTCTCTTCTAAAGTGAAACTTTTTAGAAAAATAATTGATTTTGGCTTACCTAAAGTCTATCTTTTATTTTTTTTTGTTCCATCTGCTTGAATGGCAGTTAAGCCTTCTGGTTCTTTGGCAAAAATATAGGTCAAAACTTTTGCACAAATTCTATTCCACTCCTAATCTTTGAAAATGAAATTGCTTCCACCTCTAAAGAAAAAGCCAAAGTGTTTGCTAAACAATTTGCTGCCAATTCTATCCTTGATGCTCCTATTAATTTTCCTCTTCCAACAGTTGCTCCTGTTTCTAAAAAATGTCCGATATCGTTTTTAAGGTCAAGCAGATCAAGCGTATTTCTCTTAATACCAAAAACTCGCTAAGTGATGGCATACCAGCAATCGTCTAAAAAAATGTGCTCCCGAGCGTGCACCCATCCTTACTTGTCTCCTTCGAATCTCTAACGACACGGGCGTTTTTCCGGAAAGCTGGACAACCTGTCCCCAAAAAAGGATGAAATCTGTCTCTTTAAACTATCTCTTCTTTTAGTTGTTCGTAAGGTAATGGAAAAATTTATTAATTGTATTATTTGGAAAAACACAAGATCTTACATGAGAGACAGTAATGGAAAATCCGCTGCTGACATTCTTTCCTTTGTCTCACACAACTGAAACAAGTCCCTTGAGTTTCTTAGTGAATCCCAGATCGTTGCTCTTGACATATCTAAAGCTTTTGTTTAGGTCTGGCATGATGGGCTTCTTAACAAATTTTCTTCTTACGGTTTTCCACATAAGCTTTGTTCTATTGGCTTTCCAGTTTCCTTTCTAATCGACGTATAGGAGTTATTGTAGATGGTCATTCTTCCAGCTTTTACCAAATTAATGCTGGGGTGCCCCAGGGCTCAGTGCTGGCACCCACTCTATTTCCTCTACACATTAACGATCTTTTCTCTTTCACAATCAATTCCGTTTATAGTTTTGCTGACGATACTACACTCCACTCTAATATTAAATTTCTTAAGCCAGCCAATAAGCCTGATTTGAAAACTAAACCGTAGACCAATATGGATGTCTCTCTCACAAGACGTTAAACTTTACTTGGATTAGGGCGCCAAAAATATTGTTAAGTTTAGTGCCTCAAAAACACAGTCATGTTCGCTGTCGCGAAAAAAAGTTTGCCAATGCTCATCCGTTACATATGAGCGGCCAAGTTGTGCAGAACAAAGAGTCATTTGATATTGTCGGCGTTACTTTTGAAAACAACCTCAACTGGCACAAACTCATTACATCCATAGTCTCAGCAGCTTCACAAAAGCCGGGTTTTTCTTTCGAACTAAAAAGTATATTTCTTCTTCCAATCTGTACACTCTTTATGTATCCCAAATCAGACCCTCTTTAGAATATTGTTCTCATGTCTCGGGATATAGCGTCTCCTACAACTCTTAGCATTCTCGATTCCATTCAAAAAAGAGCTGTTCGTCTTATAAATGATCCCACGCTCAGAAGGCTTCCGCCTCTTTCCCACCGACGAGCTGTAGGGGATCTATCGCTCTTCTATAGGTATTTTCACGGCTTCTGCTCAGAGGAGTTGGCCAGTATAATTTCTCCTCTGGCAGCTCCCAACAGAGCAACACGTAGTACAACTTTTATGCATCCTTTTACAGTTAAACTAGAGAGGCCCCGAACTTCCGACTTTCTTCGCTCTTTCATTCCTAGAGTGTCCAGATTATGGAACCTGCTACCCGCAAAAATTTCCCCTCTTCCTCCCAGTCTCGAAATATTTAGGCTCCGTGTAAACAAACTCCTTTTCACCACACTTAGGACACCCTAGGTACGTTAGCCTTCGTAGACTGTCCAAAGATAAAAAAAAACTTAAAATAAGCTTTTTTCCTTTTATAAAGAAAATTATAACTTATTTAAATCGATATAACTCTCTCCTCAGACGCGTTTCGGTCCCCGTGCATGCAACGTCTATAACAAAAATAGAGCATTTTTTAAAATTAGTTTATTCTTATGCGAATTTAATTTAAATAGTAGAAATGATATCCCTCCAATCAGCAAGTCGAGAGGAATTCCGCCAGAAGCGGCTAAATAATCTTATTGTCTCGAACACGCAGTAAATTTTGTTTATTTTTAAAGAAGCTATTAAATCTTAATTAAAGCAATCAATAATGTGTTGGTTGTTGGTCTTGAGAGATAAGATGTCCCGCACGGTGGTAAAAAGATAAAAAAGTCGCAGGACCTGGCTACCGGAGTCCGGCGATGCATATCCAATAATTACGCGGTTATTATCCGTGATGGCCGGTAAATTATAATGCAGACCCACGCATGTAGCGCGAGATCGCGGCTCGGCCCGTCCAAAGTGGCCCTTTAAGCAGGGTCGAATTTTTATATTGTCGTGAATATGAATTATTACAATGAAAATTTCGCACCAGTAGTTTTCAAACAACCAGAATGACTTTTTTTTGACAGGTCACCATGGCAAGGCATGCATTTTATCGATTTTTTGTCTCTATGGTGGGACTGTACACAAAAAGATCTTTTATGTTTTACCTATCTAAAATTTCATAATCCCTTTAAAAAACGGAATATGTTATGATAGCAATAATACCTGCTTTTTACACCTGGGGCCATTATAAGCGGCATTATGATAATGCCCGCTTATAATGCCCTAATGCGCTAATATGGAAATTTTATTGCTTATCTAATTTTATTTCCTTCACAATAAAGATCAAGTTTATACAAAAATAATTTTTCTTTAAACAATACTAAAAAATTAAACTTTATTTCCAAAATAAAAATTACAATTTTGAAATGTCCCGAGTAGCTGATCCCCCCATAGAATGGTCGGTGTTTTTTGTGATGGTAGCAGCGGTGGTAGCACTAACGCTATTTTGTATAGAAGAACAGTCCATTAAAGAATTTTCAATAGTCGATACGGAATTAACCTCGGAATTAACTGAATTGGCAATCATTTTGGCTACTTTTTTTTTTGGATGAAATACTTTCTTCTATATTTTCCTTCAGCTACTGAAGAGCTTTTCCATTTCCCATGTTGTTTTAGCTTTTAAAAACGAAGCACCTGCCTCAACAAGCAAAGTTGACAAAATGTGCGACGCAAACAGTGGCCGTAAGTTTTCCTTATCCAGTTTTAAAAATTTTGCGATCAATTTGGGACGCTTCCTATGGTATTTTTTCCAATGGGTTGTACTGTACATGGGACCCTTTATAGGTAAGAAAGAATTTTTGCCCTTTTATATTCCAGCTTGATCTTAATGTTGTGTATTTTTTTATTAAATTTAAAGCGCCTAAATCTTCTTTCAATGATAGTAAAACTTTTGAAGTTGAAGTTTTAGTTTCGGGTACCTTTAAAACCCAAGACTGTTCCTCTATCTTCACGTCATCAATGGTCATTTTGACCAACTCATCTCGTCTTAAACCTCCAAAACACCCATTACCAATATGACTTTGAAATAAGAGATATCATCATATTTCTTAATAAATTTTAATATTTGTTCTCCTTCCAAAACTTTAGACTTTCGGGACGTATCCTTTCGACTTTTAAATTTTAAAAAAAATATGAGACGATGGTATTGCGAAATGTCTATATTTTCATAGACCATCAACGTAGACCTTAGGGTGGAATACTTGGTCCAGAGAGAGTTCGACTGTATTTTTCCGACTAAAAATAATAAAGTTTGTTAAACATATGTATTAAAATAAAATCAATAACTTACGAGTTCCTGGAAATATGCCATTAAAAAGTTTTTTTTATTTGAAGAATTGCGTTCGCATCTTTCCAAATACAAATATACCATACTCCTGATCATACTGTTACCTTAATTTAACTGGCAAAAAATTTTCGGTCGCTTTTATGGCCTTTTTCTCTTGTATTTTTTTGGAATTTCTTCCATTTTAGTAAACCCTTAAAAAAAATGCCAACTGACTAACTGACAGAAACATCAATGTCAAACTTAACACCAGTCATTATCTATTTACGTATACAGTACAGGTGCAACTTATTTTTTATATTGCGAATAAATAATGTAATTAGTCATTGAAAAACCCTTTTTGGGTAAAACATAAAGCATTGTATGCAACCCCGGGCTTTACTGGACTATAATGCCATCAGGTCGGCCAGCCCTCGGGCCAGAGCCCTCGGGGTATTTTTTTTGACCTTCAGGGCATTATAGTCCCGTAACGCCTTTGATACATAAATAGCTATTATATTAAGTACTAAACTGTTACTAAACAATATAAATCCACTTCTCTCGGTATCTTTCAAAGGATAAAGAAAGGTTTTACCTTAAGAGAGTTTTATCGACTTTGACCAGCTCTACTAGTTCGTCTTTCTAAGCTTCACGTTAATATTATAGTTTTTCTTTTAATAGGTGGTTTCTTTATTTTTTTATTTTTTTTTTAAATAAGACTCGATTTTGAAATGCACAAAGTCACGAAATTACCGGTAAACGATTGAAATTTTATAGGTTATGTTTACGATTTGCTTTTTTAAGAGCTCTGTACCATTTAATTATCCACATTTACACTGTAGCCGAGTAATCAAGACGGTGTTTTCTTGTTTCGCACACTCGCGTTTCGTACACTTCAGAAATTTACCTGAAATATTCTCGTTTCGTACACTGAATTGTTTAATCAATTTTATGATTTTCATGTCGTACACCGACATTATGACGACCCAAAGAACCAGTCAAATAAATACCATATTGAAAATTATTAAAATTTTATTATTTTCTGGTCGGTCATGGTTAGTTCTGGTTAGTTAAAGTGGCTTTTTATTTTCCCCAATTATATATTAGACGTGATAAATCACTAAAAGTAGGAATAGTAAACTTTTCCGTGTGGGCCGCAGTTCTGCCATGGCCTAATCAAACGTAGGGATAATTTAGACAAATTCAAAAGCCCTTAGTTTTGGTCGGTCATGGTTGGTTCTGGTTAGTTAAAGCGGCCTTTATTTTTCCCAATTATATTTTAGACGTGATAAATCACTAAAAATAGGAATAGTTAACTTTTTTATTTAGGTAGATGATTAAAACATATATTATTATTAAAATATCACTTTTATCCAAATAATTTTTTATATATCTGCTTTCTATATGTGAGTTATAAATTTAGTTTTAATTCATTTTATCATATTTTATGAACCATCAGAGACAGAAACCTACCTCAGTTTTTCGTGTACGAAACAAGATGTCGAAAACTGAATAATTAATTTTGTGTACGAAATAAGAATATTTCAAGGACATTTTTGAGGTGTACATAACGCGAGTGTACGAAACTAGAATAAATCTTCGACATTTGTCGATTCTTTTAGTTGAGACTGGAAAAGTGACCTCCTGGCGCTGATTATCCACTCCGCACCATATTTAGTGTACGTCAGGTACCTATAAAAAATAAAATATGAAAAATTAAAGAATATTATTCTAACATATAACCCAGCATAATAGGTTATTACATTTATTAATGTATTGAAAAGCCACGATGTGCTAAACATTCATTATTGGTCCATAACTCGTTGGGTTAAAGTGCAACTAATATTTAAAAATGCTGTTGAAAATTTAGTATTCTTAAAGCCATAATTTTACATGCATATTCAATCAAAGATAAATCTGGAGATTTTGGAGTTCATGGTAAAACTACATCTTTTTACAGTATCTAGAGTCCAGTGCACTCATTTGGCAATACCCCTAAAAGAAAGTCCAGGTTTCCGTAAGCGAATAGTCCTTGGTCAAGCTTGATAACTGGGTGATCATTTCCGATAAAATGCATGCGTTGCCATGATGACAACTGTTTTTGTGTTCATAAGCATTTCTTTGGAGTATGCTTATGGAACAGGTTGTACCTCTACTTCAGCTGGCAGACGATCTCATAAGTCTGATGTTGCTCTTCTGTATTTTTTAAGCCAATCTCAATTTCATCGGACATTGACTTTTCCATAAACCTCTGCAACAATGAATAGTTTTTACCCACGGTCGAGGTAATATAATCTTCCGCATTGGCCAGAAGTTTCGCCGAAGAACACCTTAAGCTACGATCAGTAATGTGCAAAGACACTAGAAGTTATTGAGAGTTTATTAATGCCAATAACATTGCTTTGTGAATCTTAATAAAAAATGTGTTAAATTTTTCCTGATCTTACTTTTATACATTTTCTAATTAAATCATTAATTGGATTACTGACAACTTCTCATTTAAAACAGTAAATCACCTGGACTTGTTTGTTCCAACTATGTTTTGAAATATTTGTTTGCTTTAGTTTGTTTTGGTTTTGTTTAAAGTTGTGTTTGTAAATTTTGAAATTGATTTGAAAATAACGAAAGCAAAAACGACTAAAGAAAAATGTATCGCATTGGTCCCACAAGTCAGTAACCATGGTTTCAAATGCAACTGACAAATGGAAGATACTTGCTTCGTTTGTTTCTGCTTACGTTATTTTCAAATAAAAGTGGCAAGATTTAAATTCTGGTCAGGTATTATTAGTATGTTTTTCTAGCACTAACTTAATCCCGCCCTGCATGATCTGATGCAGGGTCCGTGTTTGTGACTGAAACAGGAGCCCGAGGTGACGCCCTGACAAAGTCTTGTAATTACCCGGCTCTGGAGGAATTTCGTCCGTCGCATCGCCACGGCCTGTTATTTGCATTCCGAGCCGTTTGACCGAAATTGAACGACCGTCACTGCCAAATTTGAAGGCTCTAGATAGTTTCTAGACGAAGAATGTGATAAACACCGGTGTGCCGAAATAAAATTATAAACAAAATTTTTATGTTAATGTTAGGTAAATTATTTATTCCATTTGTAAAAATTTCCTTCACAAAACGTTAAGTTAATATGAAGTAAATTATTTATTCTATATGTAAAAATTTCCTCCACAAAACAAAAGTACTCTCATAAATTAAAAAAAAATAAAATAATGTTTTGTCAGAAAGTAGAAACATAAATTGTAATGTTCCTCAGGACTCTATTCTTGGACTTTAATTATTTTTATTATATATAAAGGATTTAGCTTTACTTAATATAAAAGAAAAATTTACCCTATAAACATTGAATAATGGAAAATCAATGGCCCAATATACTTTTTCATTTAATTATTCAACTGCCCATTGACACAATATATTATTATGTTGGTGCCAACATCGGCCCTTATTGCGTTTGGCACACCGGCCCATGAACACTTATCAGTCAGTTTGCCAATACTTCTACATATTGGCCCTATGTTATGTTTATGAAGGCCAACTGTTGAAAAACCATTGGGGTGTTAACAATATAGTAACTTATATCTACCGATGTTTCATTTAGGGCCACTGTTGGAAAATCATTGGGATATTAGCTAAATAGTAACTAATATTTACCGTGTTTCATTTAGGCTTACTGTTGGAAAATCAATGGAGAACCAAATAAAATAAAAATGTGAAAATTTTGATCTTTATTAAAAAACCCCTATGGATACATAAAAAACTATAATATATTGCTTTGGGCACAACAAGACAAACGAGGCACTTAAAACAATGTGGTTTGGAGATGAATTTAAATGCCAAAAGATAGTCTAACTATAAAAATATGAAACAAAGTCAGAATTAACATAGCAGCCCATAATAATACGAAATATAATAATAAGTAACAAAGATTCTAAAAACTATAAAATATCACCATAGGGTAATAAGATACTAAAAATAAAATAGTTTTTCAGGTAAATTTAAAACACATTATAAAATTCAAAACCACATAAACAAAAACATATTATAATTTTTTAAAAAAATAAAGTAATTTAGAAGCGACTGCAACAACAAAATAAAAATTGTTTTGTTTATTTTATAAACTTTAACGCATGTAGAGTCCGATTTAAAAAAGAAAAGGCCAGGGACATCATACCAAAAGAGTCCGCAATTAAGCCTTTTTCTTTCAACGCTCCACCCATACATTGTTAAATTTGAAACATAGGCGCGTTACATGAATTTGACCGTATATCCAACAAAAATTTCGAGCGACTAATTTTAAAGTGAGAGAGAACAAGTCATGCTGATGAAGCTGGTGGCCTTTTCAACTTTAAATCGGACTATACTTAACACAACTGACAATTAAGTATCAATAACTTCACTATCTCTACTTTCCTTTATTGCTGGGAGAGCTGAAAAGAAAATATACTTTTAGTAATTATATTTTGCATTTAAAAATTAGTTTTATTTAGATTAATTTAAGAATTTTTGTATACTAACATCATGGGCTCAACCACAAATATATGTATATTAATTTAACTCGGGTAAACTTTACAGATTTCTTAGATATTTTTATTACTTTTTTTAATAATATATATTTTTTACCCGCTTTCAATAATGCACGATTTTGTGACATCTACCTGTGCCATTAATGATTCTGATTTCAAAACAAATGTGGTAAATAAGCTTTGTTTCAGCGGTTTGAAGCTATCCCAATCCCCCAGAGCCAATGAAAATTCAAAAAAGTGACATGCATGTCATTTTTACAAATTTTCATTGGCTCTAATTAGTTTCCAATTGCTGCAGAAAAAAAAGTTAGTATAGATGGTGGCAAATAAGTTTATTATTCGGTTCTTTAAGATCCTTTAATGATTTTTGGGTGATTTGACCATCTCTAATTATTGGTACAAATGTAGATGCTACAGTATCCTGCGTTAACTGCGGGCTACTCCTGTATAAAAGTTTATAAGAATATTCTTTATAATTACTAGAAAACAAGCCATTCTTTTAAAGCAAATATTTATTTAAAAACTTTAACGCCTCATCAATTATTACCTCGTTTCACTATTAATTTATGCAATAAAAATGCCAAAAAGTTGAATAACGTTGGGCAATACTTTTAAACATCTAAATTAATTTTATTGCCAAGTCTTACCTAGTACTTCTTCTTCTGTTCCTCCCGCCACTCCTGTCACCGGTTTTTGCTCAACCATATTTTAATGGTGTTCTCCACTTCAACTTGAGTGATGGTACCCGCCTTTAGGGGGGGGCTTTTTGCTACAGCTAAAATTACGTTTGATAAAGTTTTAAATCTTTTTATAACTAGGGCTTATATGCTTTATTTGAACAATTAAAATTTAAAATTTAGACTTAAAGTCTATATATAGGGTCAAAAGAAAAAAACCCCGAAAGAAATACTCAAATGACAACAGACAGGCAACAGATTATTTCTATAAATTTACGGTGGAAACATGCCTACTTACTTCTTCATCTTCGTTCCAGGGTACTTTTTTCACTCATAATATACTTTTCATTTGCCAAAACAATAAAAAAACACAAAAAACTGCCGAAAAAAGGTACAAACTTTCCGCTCACGTCATTCCTAATCATCCACAAAATTAATCAAACTTCTTAAAAAGTTAGGTTATAGTGGCACGCTTCACTTTTATTGTCGGTGGTTAGGGGAAAGGGCCAAAAAAGAGAACAAACACGATCTTACGTACGCTGAGTAACGAATAAATGCAGGGGGCCCAAAGCTTAATTAATAACGTTGGGTTTGTAACTCAGTTAAATTTTAAAAGGCCACTGTGGATATATCATTATGTCTTTTTTCTGTCGAACCATTAATTGAGGATTAATATCGGGCCAACGAATGGTGATAGACACAGTCAATTAAAAGACGCTGACATTAGTGGGCCATCACAGTACCTTTAGAAAATCGACCAACGCTGTTTATAGGGACAATGTTTGCGGATGATATAACAATTTTATAAAATAATAAAAATACAAATTCTTTCTATGATGTATTTGAAAATGATATTTTAAGAATCAAGTCATGGTGTAACTTACTTTCTTTAAATATAACTAAAAACAACATCTTAACATTAAAATGTGTACTCAATAATACATTTTTGAATAATGAAATTATAAAATCTTTTCCATTTACAATTTTTTAATGAATTTATGTCGATGTTTAACTGAATTTTAAAGAACATAATATAAAAAAATTATGTATTAAACTTGCATCTAATTGTTAGGCTATCAGAGTACTTTCTTATGAATAAGAATAATTTTACATTTTGAAATCTATTTTTTCTACTAGCGTGTGGAAAGCAGCACTTTTCCGCAAGCAATTTAGTTTGAAAAGTGTCACTTTTCCGCACTAGTGCGGAAAATAATCACTTTTACGCATTAGTGCGAAAAAGTAAACCCTTGCAAATTTTCCACTTAAACAGGTACTTAAAATGTTTTTAATTCTGAAGTTTGACTTAGTATAATTCTATTATTGGCATGGTATTCTTTTATTTGTACAAATTAGGTGTAAAATCAACGAAATATTCACTAAAAATTAATATTGTTTTTAAAAAAAATTTTTTCAAACATCCTGGTATATATTAAACTTGCTTGTCAGATTTTTAGTTTTGACCGGTGCCGGTGTCTATATTATAAAAGATCAAAGTCATTAAAAGTAATCGATAATTTAAAGTGTCCTTAGTACATTCTGATCAGTATCGTCGATTTTGAATAAAAAACGTTTCCCATGGAGTCTTCTGACGAGGAATTTTTCCTAAATCCATTTTCAAAGCAGCCGAAATAGCAAATTTTGATTTGTTGCCGTCCAAGTCGAGGCATAGGTACGAGAAAGAGTATACAGCATTTACAAGCTGGTGTGGGGAGAAAAAAAACAAAAGTATGAAAGAATATTTTATAGCATATTTATGGAACTTGCTAAAACATGTAAACCCAATACCTTATGGTCAAGGTATTCCATGTTAAAAAGTGTCATTAAGATCGAAAAAAAAACATGGATTTAAGCAAATATTTTAAAGTTACATCATTTTTGAAGAAGCAAAATGTGGGATTTAGACCCAAGAAGGCCAAAATTTTCTCGAAAGATAAAATAGCAAAATTTATTAATGATGCTCCAAATGATGTCTATCTAGCGATGAAGGTAGCTACAATTTTCGGACTAGCTGGTGCGTGTCGTCGAGAAGAATTGATGAAAATTAGCATTGATGATATTGACGATAAGGGAATGTTTTAATTGTAAATATTCCAGACTCCAAAAACCATTCTAGGCAAAGTTTTGTCATTTCCGAGGAAATTGAAAATGGAAAATATCTAGCTTTGTAAAGAAAGTATTCCAGTTTACGAAAGCCCGAAACACCACAGAGAAGATTTTTTGTTAATTACAACGCCGTTCCTCAGCTACAATGTTAGCTAATTCTGGTAAAGGCATAACGAATATTAAAAGACTTGGAGGTTGGAAGTCATCATCTGTTGCAGAAGGCTACCTAGAAAGCTCAACAAGTTTCAAGAAGGCTTATCAAACAAAATATTATCCCAAAATTCATCTACCTTTGAACACAGCAAAACGCACTTAAGGCCCATTGTACCATCTTCTAGCAAGCAACAATGTGTCTCTGTTACCTGTAACGACGACCGGTTCAATTGCACCTCAACGGCAATCTCCAGCTCCGCAACTTACCCACAACAACTTGCCTCTGCGATTCATTTGCAAAATGCTACCAACTGTTCTTTTATGATTAATGTTGTTAATAATAATAAGTAGTAATGGTAAAAATAAATATTATCTAATGGTTGTTTAGTTTGACTTTTTCCACACACTCGTGGAAAAATGTTGTACCCAACACGTACGGAAAGTGTCTTTTCCACCCTTGACGGCTTACTTTCCGCACTTGTTAGGTAAATAACTATATTTTGCTCTGATTAAGTTGATTATAAAATATGAAATTTGTTTTTGGGAAATTCTTATCAGTTTCTATTGCAAAATAGAGCATTTTGATTTATTTATAAAACGGAAAGACTCATGTAAATTATTACATGGGTCCACAAAAAAAAGTGAAGTATGCTGGGTGCCAGACTTAGATTTTCTGACGTATTTTTTTCCGCTGAACATGGATCTAAAGTCTAAATTGGTGGTCAGAACAGCAAAAACACGAGTAAAACCCAAAAAACCGATACGGTACATTTACTGGCAGAAACCTGCTACCACGGAATGTTTGGACTGCAACTATATAAACTGTAAGAGACACAAAAAAAATCATTTAACAAAAAATAGAGCTTACCAAAAAATCTATAAAAAGAGTTTTATAAACATTTTTAATAAAATAAATATTAAAGGAGATGTAAACGAAAATGTAATTTTGACAAAAAATTTCATTCCAAAATAGGGAAAAAAAATCCAACAACACTTAAAATTTGCAGAAAAAATCAAAAAATAAAAAATAAATTATTTTATTTTTCTTTCCAGGAAGCTCGAAAAGAAACCTAAGAATTTGTTTTTCTGATTATAACTCGAAAAATACTGCATTTATAGTTTTAAGGATAGTGAGGTTTTAAACAAAAAAATATTTTTTTTGATGTTTGACCCTCAATTTTATGTTTAGATTCGTGTTCAGCGAAAAAAAAACACGCCAGAGAAAATCTTAGTCCGACACCCAGCACACTTTTTTTTGTGGACCTCTGCTATTTTTATTAAAAAGGTGTTTTATTAGCAGTTACATTTATTTTTATTCCAGAAACAGTTCTTTTAATATACAAAAAATATTTGTTTAATAATAATTTAAATTCTTTGCACAATACTAGACAAAATTCTTAAATTCATATTCCAAATCTAATGTACCACTTAGATAGACAGAAATCTTTATATGCAAACAGGTTAGTCGACCGAAAATTCTAAATGTACCATTTATATACGATTGTATCCTTCTGGGCATTAATATAATGGTTTTTAGACATATTTTTACCATTTTTAAAAATAAGCATGATTTCAGCATTTCAAACTTGAGCAGGTAAAAGAAGGTAGTATAATAAAAAGTTTATTAAAAGTATAATTCAAATTTACGACAGCCGAATTTCTATAACTTATAGGCCTAAAACTTTGATTAAATTCTACGAAATAAATTTGTTAATAATTAAAGTTATTTTCATGTAAGTAAATTAAGTAGAACTAATGAACTGCAATAATCTAAAGTAGCCGTATGGTTATGAAATTCGGTTTCGGGATAATTTTAAATTAACTAAAGCAATATAAATTTCTTATAAATTGTGTAATGTATTCATACCTTGTTCATAGAAATAACTTAGTTTATCCTACTTATAAAAGTTTAAAAAATGCTCTATCAAAAGCATTTGATTATGTTAAAAAATAAAAATATGCTAGAATTTTCCAATTTTTTAATCAACAGGTGTGGAATAGCCATAACGTTTGTAAATTTTCAAAAACATTTTTTGTCATTTTTACTTTTAAAACAATTCAACTTATTCCTTGTCAATGTATGTACTACTTAAATAAAAAAATCTTTCATCAGACAAACAGGTTCAAGTCGGACCGCAAACTTCTAAAATACCACCTTAATATACGATGTGTATCCTATCTGGGCATATAATATAATGGTCTGTTTTGTGACACCTTTATGTCCATTTTAATGGCCGATCTGGCACAAACCTTAGGTTAAAAAGGCGTTATATATTCTTAGTGTTAAGTTAATTTATCAGTTCTTCTTTAGTAAACACTGTTGAACTCAATTAAAGGAGTCATAATTAAAGCTATTTTATGTGTCAAACTAACTAGAAATTACTAGAACTCACCAGAACTACAAAATTCGTAAAATTTAATTCGGAAAAGAACAATAAGAGTCTTAAATAGTATTAAAAAACTGATGCTTGAAAAAAAAACTGCTAACCTTATTTTTCACAAGGGGGGTTTGTTTACCATAACACAAGGGGGGGAGCCATTTTTAAAAATTGAAATTTCCTTTTTCCCTTTGTATGTAAATACTATTTGAAAAAATCAAATGTTAAAATTTTATTTTGGGGGGTTTGATCAAGTGTACAATAACCTTATAGTTCAAAAAGCTTTTTAAAAGTAGGGTAATAGATTGTTAGTTTAAAGGGGAAAAATTTATTATGCAAAGGGTAAATTTAAATTTCTTTTACGTGTTTTGAAATATCTACCCCTTTTATTATTTAAAAGTCTTGGAAATGTAAATAATGATTATAGAATATTTGGGGTTCTTTGACAATAGTGATAATTCTGAATAAGAAATAATAAAATGTGTTATCGTGATACAAAAACTATAAAAAAATTTAATTATTTAAAAGGAAATTCCCTCGAATGTATTATCACATTTATAATAAATATTATATTTGATCTTGGTTGGATCACAACAATGAATGAAAACTAAAAGTGCTTTAATATAATGATTGCTCTTCTTCTTTTCCCTTTACCCAGCCCTGGGGGCCCCATCGAAAGACATTATGAATTTATGTGGTTAGCAGCTTGCGATATAGATACAGTTTTCGGGCCATAGTTTTATATTTAAATTTTAACTCTAGTTATAAAATGTTATATAAAATAATATTTGACAGAAGTGTTATTAAGGTAAAAAGGGTTAATATTAGTATTGCTTTATTGTCATATAAGATTATACATCTTTTCGACAAAGCAGAATAAAACAAAACTTTGATAATAACAAGGAATAATGATGAATTATATGAGATCATGAGAAAAATAGACAATATAATGGCTCTATGCAATTAATATATACTAAATTATCTTTAAAGTATTAAGACAATTCATTATAAGCCTTTCCTAACAATGAGATTTGGCGGACAATCAGTGGCACTCTCGGGTTTGGGACCCCGGGCCAGATCTTATTTTTTTACAGAAAACAGAACAATAAAATAAAAAAAAATTGCCATTGGGGATTATGGATTTTTAAATGTTTTTTAATTTTTGTACTTATTTTTTTAGTTTTTTTTTTTTTTTTTGTGGTTTAATATTTTATCTTAAACAATTACTTACTAACTAAACTACAAATCCTGTGTGTTTTTTTTTAAAAAAGGGTTTTTTTACATTTTCAACCCAACTCCGTTGTTTTAAGTAAATGTTTTTTTTCCAAAGAGATTCATTTAAGTTGACTGTAAAAATGACCTTTTGATATATCGTGCTTTTGTGTTCAAATTTCGTAACCTATCGGCCCACGGATTTTAATTTTTTCATTCCGGGTTTGAAAATAACAGGCATGAAACAAACAATTTATTTTTTTTTTTCCCGTAAGCCAGACATACTTTTGAAACCAATTTTCTAAAAAAACACTGTTACCCCTTTTCCTCCCGTATTAATTAAGTTTGACATCTTGGGTGTCGACCCCAATGTTATTTTAACCTTTTTCAAATAAAAAAGTGAAATCCCCTTTTTTAAATTTTAAAAAGCAATGAACAATATCACTGGTTATAGTGGTTAGATCTATTTGTTTTTTTAAAAACTTCCCCCCATTTTCTCGGAATCAAGATAAAAAAAAAAATAATGAAATCACTTTCTTACGGAATTACACTCCTTTTTTTTCTATATTACAGCTCGTTTATTTTAAAAAAAGTCCCGAAAAAAAGTAAAATATCGATTAGCACGCACTCCCGGGAATACTAAAAATATCAATAAAAAAGTTTAATTAGAACCTAAACCTAACCTCCTTTTTTTTTTATGAAAAAATTTTTGCCGAATGTGGGGATTTTTACGTGAACAAAAAAAATCAATGTATGTTTGGTTGCCTATTTATTTTCAGGTTTCTCTGTTTTATCAATGAAACCTACGGCAACCGGACCAGGAATCCCAAAGGGCCCTTCCCAAAAATAGAAATAAAATAGAACTTTGGTATAGGTTAATCGCAAAATTTTAAACTACGCGAGTCATTTAAAAGAAAAAGGGAAAAAGGGGACAATAAAAAATACAACAAAAATGGCTTTTTAGTAAATAAGGTAGTTGTTCTGTAAGGAGATTAAAATTTTTTTTTTAAATGGTTTGATTTTAATTAAATATTTACTTTTTAGACTGAGGAGCAATGGGTCGGCACTGCCGATCCTGCCGTCCCTGTAAAGCCGCCACTGCGGACAATTTTAATTTATGATAACTACCTATATTTTTAATACTACAACATGAATGTTTAAACATTTTTTGAGTCATAAATTATTTTGCGGAGAATTCTTAGTATTATTGAACCAATATTTTTTATACATTAAAGATACTGCTTCTAAAATATGATAGCAATAAGTATTAAAATTCTTAATATCACAGTTCCACAAAAAAAAATATTGTGTGCTGGGTGTCGGACTAAGATTTTTTGGCGTATTTTTCCGCTAAACACGACTTTGAAGTCAAAATTGTGGGTTAAACAGCAAAAAAATGAGAAAAGGCGTAATTTCAGATAATATCGATTTTTTTTTGACATTTAAAAGGTTAATATCTCAAATATGACATATATGACATAAAGTATGTAGTTTTACAAACTTTTTAATTTAAATTGTATAAACCTTTTGTCTAAATGCAATATTTTTCGAGTTATAATAAAAAAACCGAATTTTCAGAATTTTTTCAATGTATATGGAAAAAAATTGATTTTTTTTTTTTTTTTAAATTTCTTTTTTCAGATTTTGAGTGATTGGGATTCAAATAAATAAAATAAATGATTAATAATTAAAAAAAAAAAAAAAAAATCACAACTATATTATGAAAAAAAAATTCCTATTTTGAACTGAAATTTTTTGTCAAACTTACATTTTCGTTTATATCTACTTTATTAATTATCCTATCAAAAATGTTTATTCCACTTATTGGGTAGACAGTTTCCCACAATTTAGTAGGGATAGATCAGGCTTTACGCGCCCCTGACCCGGGGCAGGCAAATTCCACATTATGCTAATTTCTCGACGTAATTAAATATTTAGGAATCTTTGTGGGTTTTTAACGTGGAAAACTATCTTCAAATGTCAAATGTCCCCGTCACCTGTCAAATAACCATTACCTGTCATATCTCGAAGCCACGTGACTTAGAAAAATTTGTTTACGTAGGGTAGACCTATCTTGGGGGGCACGCAGGCGCCAAAAAATAGCGGGAATGTCAATTCACCTGTCCTTTTCATATTTGCAAAACCCCGTGACTTAGAACAATTTCTTACGTAGGCTGACCTATCTTGGGGTCTTCGCATGCGCTAAAAAAAAGGGGGCTTTCCCCTTCCCCCCTATATCATTATATTTAAACCCTGTGATTGAAAAATTTTCTTTCGAGACGGATCAATTTAAAGGGCTTACGCATTCCTTGGCGCCCGTCAACTTTAAAACCTGTGCATATGTTAAAAAAAATTTGGGGCCTATCGCCACCTATCAATCGCGCCAAACCCTAAAATGAGGTCCCCCGTTCGGATACCAGGTCTGAGATGTGGGGACTTGGTTCTTTTTTTATTAATCTTCAATTTTTTAAAATTAAAAAATAAAACACTTTTTATATATTTAAAAATTTATTTAAACCCTTTTTTTCTTTTTAAATTTTAACATTTTTTTTGCTTAAACCCCAAATCTTATAAAAAATTTTTTTAAGTACTTTTCAAAAACAGTTAATTTTTTGGTATTTTTGGGGCCCGGGCCCAAAAGCGGGTCAAAAAACAAGGTTTTTAAATTATTTATTTACGGGGCAAATTTACATTTTAAGTGGGGATTGGCGGTTAAGGTCCGTTCCAAAAATTTTTAATTCCCTCAAAAATTTTTTATAAATTTTTTTGGGAATTTTTCTCAAAAAATTCCGTGGTTTTTCCGGGAAAAAACCGATCTTTTTCTTTTTTCATTTTTTTTTTTAAATTTTTTTAGTGTGTTAGGGGAAAAAGTCTTAAAAAATTCTTTTCCAAAACCCCCCTAAAATTTTTTTTTTTTGGGTTTTTTCGGGTTTTACCCAAAAAAAAGGGGCTTCCTTTTTGAAGAAAAACCCAATAAAAAAAAATCTATAAAACCCAAAAAAAAAACCAATCTTAAAAATTTTTATTTTAGCAAAATGATTTTAAAACTAAAATTTTTAAAAATCTTTTCCCAAAAAAACCAAAATTTTTAAAAATAAAATAAAATTAAAACAAATGATCTTAAAAATTTTTAATTTTTTTTTAAAAAAAAATTTTAAAATTTAAATTTTATTTAAAAACTTTTTTTCAAGTTTAATACCCCTCTTTTATATTTTTGGGAAAAAAATTTAAAAATTTAAAGCAAAAAAATTTAAAATATTTGACAAAAAATTTTGTGAATTTGATAGCGCCTGTCTCTCAAGATGTCTGCTTGATTAAAAACTAAGATTTGCATATTTTTATTTTTTAAAATCAAGCATGACATTATGACATTTTAAATTTTGAGGGTAAATAAGCGCCAAGTAAGTTAAAAAAGTTATAAATAGTGTAATATCTGACAGCCGAATTTCTTATAATATAGCCTATATTTGATTTTTAGTTTTGTTTAAATTAATTTTTAGTTGCATATAAGTATAATAAGTAAATAATTTAAAACAATAATCAAAGTAGGTTTTATGAAATACCGGTATTCGGTAATTTTACTTATTCTAAACAATTTTTCTTTATAAACTTTTTAACTTGCTAGAAACTCTTTACCTAAAAAATTTAAAAAATTCTATCAAGCAGCTGCATATTTTAATAAAAATATTTTTTGGATTTTTTAATCATGCAGTGTGTTGGATTAACCAAAAAATATTAACTCCAAAATTTTTTGCATTTTTAGTTAAAATCCAAACATATATGAAATCTGATAAGTACTACTTAAATAAAAAAATCTTTCATCAGACAAACAGGTTCAATCGGACCGCAAACTTCTAAAATACCCCCTTAATATACGATGTGTATCCTATCTGGGCATATAATATAATGGTCTGTTTTGTGACACCTTTTTTGTACCATTTTAATGGCCGATTTCGGCACAAACTCTCAGGTAAAAAAGGCAAGTTATAATATTCTTAGTAAGTTAAGTTAATTTATCAGTTTTCTTTAGTAAACACGTTGAAACTCAATTAAAGGTAGTCATCAATTAAAGTATTTTATGTGTGAAATTAACTAGAACTTACTGGAACTCACCAGAACTACAAAATTCGTAAAATTTTATTCGGAAAAGAACAATAAGAGTCTTAAATAGTATTAAAAACTATATTATTTTTTGCTGAAAGTACTACTAAATAGCATGTTTCATTACCAGTACGGAAATGAGGATTTTTCCGTGCGGCGTGACAAAACAAAAGTCCTTTAAGAACGGAAAAATCCATTTCTGGACGTGTAATGAACGATATTTTTTATTATACTTAGGTACCTGAAAACAACATAAACAAAAAACATCGCAAAAAATAATTTAAAAAAATTGCGATTATTTATTTTTATTTTTAAAAAAGTAAAACAAATTAACACCAAAAAAGTACAAGCTAATTAAATCTAAGAAAATTAATTTTGGACGGAACCGTTATGATTAATGGTTATGGATTATGGTTTATTGTACAATTCGTATTATTGTTGAAGCTCAATCTCTTTTGTATTTCTTTTTGACTGTTACAGATTTTGTAGTTTCCAAGTTACAAGGCCTAAACAACTTTTGGGATACTTCAATTTTTCTTTGTATGGACTCCTCTATATATCCTTCTGCTACATTGGAAGAAAGCCATCCTCCGTGTCTTTTCAAAGTGAGCAAATCACCGCCGCTTTCTACCAGCATGGTAGCTGAAGAACGCCTTGGCCCATGTCCGGTATATTCTTCGTGATTTTTTAGTTTTAAGTATTTTGCAACAAGTTTTGGAATACCACTGATAGTATGGCACCCAACATGTTGAGCGTAACATCTTTGGTTTCGGTATGCAACAAATAATCTTCTACTCTCCATATTTTTAGGGCGGAGATCTGCGTATTTACGGTAAAGTGTACAGGGATTAAATTTGCAATCTTCATTGGTAATGGTAAAATTTTTTGACCTGTGAGTTTTTCCATCTCGTAAGAACACGACCAGGAAACGCCCATTATCTTCCACATCGTCTAAACTCAAACGTATTAAATCATCTCTGCGGCATGCGCCAAAGATACCAAACACTAAAATTACTTTTGCTAGTAGATATTGTCCATCTGAAGCTTCACATAAAAATTTGGTTACTTCTTTTGATGTAAGAACCTTGGATTTTTTTGGTACATATCCTACAGCTTGTCGTTTCAAAAAAGCGATAGTTTTTGGATATTGGTTGTGAGTATTTTCTTTTATTGCCAAACAACTCTTTAACATGGAGAATCGACTCCATATGGTGGATGACTTCATAGATTTGGCTTTTTCAGAAAAATAAACTAAGAGAATATCGTCACTCACAATTTTAATTCTTTTCTGAGTACGCCATTTGATAAAAATGTGATATTCATGTTCATATCTCAACCTGGATTTCACTGGTAATAAATCTGCACTCACTTCTGCCGCTTGTTGTAATATAATATCGGGAATATCCGGATTTTCTTCCAAATCTGAATTCATTTTTTAAAAATGGCATCAATTTCACTGACAGAAAGTAAAATATGTCATTAATAAATAAATCGTTGTTATGAACAGTTTCCATTGATGGATTTTTGTATAAGCGCACGGAAAGAGGGATCGGGAAAAAAATTCCGTGCGCTGTTCTGAAAATGTATTTTATACACAGTTAAAAATATAGTATTTTCAGGTAAGTATAATAAAAAATATTAATACTAGGTATTTACCTTTTTTTGTCACTTGTATATTGTTAGTTAGCACAAAATTCCACAACAAACATCTGTTAAGAAATCAAGAAATGCAGCACTATCCCATACCTATCAGGCGGATATGCCATCACATAAAAACCGCTCATCAGCTTGAAAGGCAGTTTTTAAAACGGGTAAAAAGATCCTTAATTACCACTTGTTCTGATTTGGATCAAAATGAACAAATCAGAGATGAAGCTGATTCTTAAAAAGCAAAACTAGATTAGCACTCAAGTCCATTAAAGGTGGATTAAACCAAACGCTTAAATGTTAGCAATGCTGTACGCTACGTGCCGGCATTGTTCCAAACCATAATCATTAAATTTCTTACAAACAAATAAGTAATTAAATCAATGAAGGAATCGATAGAATATTGATTAATCTGTGGCGGTTTTTAGATTCGGAAATAAAAGAATAATCGTACTTCAAGAAGGCAACCCACCACTAAACGGGTTTCTTTTGTTTCGTTTTTTATTTGTTTCGATATTTTGAAACAATGCATCTCTCCGTGCGAGCGGAGTGAAAAAATGTCTGATTAAAATTTTTCATGTTGGTTCATGTGAGGTATAAAATGTTTGATGAATTTAAAAATTTAATGAGGAAAAAATATCCAACAAAACAAACAACAGCGAAAAAACAAGACAAAAACACATTTAACACAACAACATATAATTAAAATTTGTAGGTATACTATTGTATAATAATAATAATAAAATAAATAATTTAGCTTTACTTGATATAAAAGGAAAATTTACAATATTTGAAGGTAATACAACTATTTTGTGGAATAACAAATATTTAAATTCTTTAGAGTGTTGTGTAATTGAAAATGATATTTTAAAAATTAAATTATGGTGTAACTCTAACTGACTTTCTTTTGAAATAACCTAAACTAATATCTTAACATTTAAATGAGTACTCAATAAAATATTTTTAAAAATAATAAAATTATAAATTTTCGTTTTATGTACTAAACTTTAGGGATTTATGTCAATGTTAAACTGAATTTCAAAGAACAGATAGAAACATTATTGGTATGCTATTAGAGTTTCCTCTTATGAACTGGAAACATATTTCATTTTAAAATCTATGTATTTTGCTTTAAGTGAATCAATATTATTATGACATTTGTTTTTGAAAATATTCTTATTAGTTTCTATTATATTTAGTGTTTTTATTGCAAAAGAGAGAGAGATGAGTCCAAAGACCCATGTAAACCAGGACACTTCTATCTATATTTTAGAAACAGTATTTCTAATATATAAAAAACATTTGTTTTATAATACTAAGAATTCTTCGCACAATACTAGATAAAATTCTTAACATCCAAATCCATGTTTTACTTTAATTTAAAAAAATCGTTAATTTGTTATTCAAAAAAAGTTTAATCATTTAGCCGCTAGTATTAAAAATATAGGTGGGTTTTATAAATTCAAATTGTCCATCAAGAACTTATTGCTAGGAAAGGCTTATAATGTATTGTCTAAATAATTTTAAGATAAATTAAAATACACTTATTACATAGAACTATGATATTGTCTATTTTTTTTCAATTCAAAAATATTCCAATAAACCTAATATAACTGATATGAGTATTTACTTCTTTGGCATCTTATTTGTTTGAACCTTTATTTGATTTTTTCTAATAACTTTTTTGGCATCTTATGTTTCTAAACCTTTGTTTGATTTTTTCTTATACTATTCTTTTTAACAATTTACTTATGCTATTGTCATTATGTGTTTTAGATCCTAGAGCTTTTATCAGCATTTTCTTTTAGTTTTTTTTTCAATGACGATTTTTTAAAATTTCCATTTGTGAATGTAAGTTCATCAAAGATAAGTTGAATACATTAATAAGAGATTAAGTTATTCCCAACTTAAAATTAAATAAACGTTCTGTTTCTTTATAGTAATGCAGATTCAATTTTTTATAATTTATACAAGATAAACCAAAACTATCTTTTTTGGCTGGGAAGGGGGGAGGGAGGGAGTTTAAGACATTCTGCAACACTTTTTTAAATTTTATTTGGTAAATTTTTCTGTTCATTGCGGGGTTCAAGCTTCTCTAATTTAAAAATTAAATTCTAAAATTTATGTTTAAGCGGTCGTCAATTTGTGTTTTTGCACAAAAAATCGTGAATATTAAAAATAATATCGTTTAATTTTTTTCCGCATTTTTAGGTTTCTTTTTTATCTTGCAAATGGTGACTGATTTGTTGCCGAAACATTGATGGATTAATCAATTTTTAAGGGCTTTTTTGAGATATTTTCAGGTAATCTGCAAATTCCGAAGGTATAATCAACTCTACTAAACAAGTGTTTAACATAGAGACCTGAGCCCCTTACTTAGAAAGCAGAAATTGTGAGAAAAAATTGCTAAAAGTGCGTGTGGCCTGTATTTTTAAAAATAATTTTATAAAAAGGTTATAGAAATTATTTTTTCTGGTACAAACTAAAAGAAATTGAAAAAAATTAGCATAAAATAGGGCTATATAACCTCCAAATTAAATTGTTTGGCATAAGTGGCATTGTTTTCAGTTATACTTATTATTATTTAAAATATTTTACCTATATTATATTATTTTATAAACCGTAATTATAAATGTATGTTGTGTTTTTCATATGTGCATTAATAATTGTATATCTTATCCAAGGAAGTTTAAAGGTGTATGGAAGCCCAATACTGTAGGACAAAATTGTCCAGGCGTGCAGGGCAGCGGGAATAGGGGTGTTGGCCCCGCGCAGTTTGCGCAATGAATAGTAGGTCAGAGCCGGACTTTCATAATTCTTTGTTACTATCTATAAAGTTGACATCATCAAATGTCAAATTCAAGCATTCACTGTTTTTTTTTTATTTTTTGCACAAAATTGTTGGTTATTTAACGATACTACCATAGAATATTTAAAATTATTGTGTAATATTGGCTTTTATATCATCTGATATAATATGGAAAAAAGCCTTCTATTTAAATGGTCGATATTTTTGTGAGTTTTGTATTTTTACCAAAAATCTTTGTAAATAAATTAAAACAAGATTTTTTAAAATAAATTTCAAACATTGTATGAGTTTCATGTAGTTATCACCAATTTTTTGATAAAAGAAGGGCAAGGTAGTGTAAATGAGTTTAATCTAGTCCTAAGATTCTGGTTGTATATTAAAAAGTAAAAATTTTTATAACTGCTTTTTTAGGCATATACTTTTCACTAATAACAAACATTCATGAGACAGAATAACAGTGGTTAAAAATGTTTAGTAACCTTTGGTACCTAGGTATCCATTGTAACAGTATCCGTTAGATATTATGTGTCTACAGTATGTCAAGCTTAAAAAGTTGATAATGTAAGTTTAAAAAACAAAAAATCTAATTTCTTCTTAAACAAATACAGAAAAAGCAAAAAGGAACTTTAGCATAAAATTGTACTTTCTTTCATTCAATTAGAGGGACCTGTATATATTAAAATTTGCCTGGCCTGCCAGGTAATTAATAATTTTAATCCCTTAAAAGAATGTACTAAATTATTAAATGAAATAAAATTACCTAAATGTTAACCTTATTTCTTTTTAATAATCCACAGAAATACACAAATATTGTGGAAATCATAATTGATATATTATTATTTTTTCGGTTACCTAACGTTACGTCTCATAAGAAGCACCTAATTTAAATATAAGAAATACTTACCTAAAGTAAAAAATGCCGGGTATGTTACCCTTGGATTTGCAAGACAAAACCATACAACCTCTAATCATTGTGTTACGATATTATAAGTAACAAACAATAAACAGAAAATTATAGTCACAATTTAATAAACACTAATCACTAAAATAAGAAGGTTTTTATCAATCTAAAAAACTTTTGCAACCTCAAAATATAGGTACTCACACAAAGCAAAACAATCGGCGTAAAGAGCACAAACCACAACGAAAATGACGAATGATCAGACAACGACGGTTGACGATACAGCGCGGATATAGTTTTATACGCGCCGCGCGCGCCCTTGCACCAAAAACCTTAGATAACCTAAGACCATTACGGTTCTCATAAAAGTATAATGTGTTGCCTAACTACACACTGATTTATCAGTGTGTAAGTAGGGAACACATTAAATTATTTCTTGGAATTTTGTTATTGCGCAGAATCGGCGGGGCCAACTCTGACAGTTATTTTTATACTGGGCTGGACATTTTTTGATCGAATTGGCCATAGCATTGGGCTTCCATACACCTTTAAACTTCCTTGATCTTATTCAATAATGTGTACAACAAGGAAAAGTTGTGAGAAATTCTAACCCAACTGCTGTTCGACAAAAATTAAAAGAAAACATAATGGTAAATAATTTTAATAGATAAAATAAATTTTTACATAAAACTTAATATTTGCATAAGAAAATGGTTAAGTGAAAAATGTTGAACTAGCTATGTTTTTTTAAAAAAACATAGATAATTTTGCAAAATTTGGAATTTGACGGTAAAATAAAACAAATAGAGAATTTGCTTTTAAAATTTTAATTTTCCCTGGAAGGCATCCAAAAAAATCATTTTTTTTAGAAAATTTCAAAATAAACATTTTCTTTACTTAAGTATTCTCCTTTAGCTCTGGTATATGAATATTTGGTGTGGGTCCCATATCTCACTTTTTCGATAAAAAAATGAAAATCATATAGACGCAAGCGAATAGTAACGAGTTAGTTTTGCTTACTACCTACCAAAACTAGCAGAACTAGAACTAAGAACTAGTTCTGGTTAGTACTAACCAAAAAGAGTATGCACTTATCGGCTAACGTAAATAAAAATGCATCCAATGCAAAATTTTGTTTTTTATGTATAACAATTAAATAATAAATTAATTAAAAAGATAATATAATTTAATTTTAATAGTAGATATTGCCCCTCACAATCGAAAAATTTGGGGAATGCTACTGCATTCAGACACTTCAATATTCTTTCTCTTTTTCTTTATTTTTGGCTCTGGTCCCCTCGGGTCCAATTTGCCAGTACTCCACTTTCCAGGCAGAGCTTTTCAGGGCTTTGTCCGTGGAAAATCTGGATGTGGGAATTGAAGCCCCCAGAAATTTTAAAATAATTTTAAATCTATGTAAGGCTCAAATTAATGGCGGTCAAGCTAAGGACCGCTACTGGTATTGCGCATAACCAGTTTCTGTCAGTTCTGATGCATTTTTAAACACCTCGTGCACAACACAAAAGGGGAAAAACACCAGGTTATAGGAATCTTCGCTCAAAGCGCCTAACTGTAGAAGAAAGACCCCATTAAATGGTGTCTCCTTAATTTCCATGGGTTGAAATCAGTTGATACTGCTTCGCTAACCACCCTTTCTGGAAAAAGCTATGTAGTTTTTCATCGCGTGACTTCACTGGTTGAAGGTCAAACAAAAAACTTCTCTTGAATTTTTAGCACGTGGTTTTCCAACGCAGGAGAGAATGTCGACCCTTTTATGGGCAAATCATTGAAACAGTTTTTTTTTGTGAATTCCAGCCTTAAGGGTTTAAACCACGAAGTATAGAAATACAAGGAGTCCGTACGGTCAACGAAATTTATGTTCAGGACGTCCTCGTTTAAAGTGTTGCGCTTGAAGTATTATCTCTGTTTCTTGGACGTTGATAAATAAAATTATGTATTAAATAGAATTGTATAATTGATAAACAAATGAAAAGTCTATTATATATATTTGTACATTTTTTTAATGAAAACAAAATGTTTTACTTTAATAATACTAGATATGTACTAACAAATACATTTAAAACTAAATGAAATTATACGACGAAGTAAACAATCATTCTCAAATTCAATTATTTATTAATGAAAAAGTTACAATTATATTTTTCAGTGGTTACAATAACAAAATTAATGTATAAATGTACTTTTAATTATTTACAAGTATTATTAAGGTTACTTAGTTTAGGCGCTTTTAATAATGCTTTTTTGCACTACCTTTTCGACCACTCATGCACCCAGAAATTACACAGCATCGTCCTATTTTAAAATTAATCCCTTAAAAAACTCGGAAACAATTAACGTATATTTATATTTCTTTAGATTATTTTTTTTTTTAGATTAAATAAACACGTCGGTATGTATTTTTAAGGAGTAATCATAATAATAGTAATGGTACGTCCTCGGTTTTAGCGCCACGCGTGACAAAAATGTGTACTATAATATGGGTTCATTTTTATATACAGAAACACAAAGTTTAGATTTTTTCACATTATTTCTATAATTTTAACTACCGAAAAATGCAATATTAAGTTTTTTATTAATAAATAATTGAATTTAATAATGATTATTTACTTAGTCTTATAATTTGTTTATTTTCAAATATATTTGTTAATATCTAGTTTTATTTAAGTTAAATGAATTGCTTCCATTAAAAAAAAAATACAATTATATATTCTAGACGTTATATTTATTTTGTTTATCAATTATATCGCTCAACGGCAGTAATAGTGGCACAACTCAAAAATTGCTAAAATCGCACCAAATGGTACATTAAACCTTAAAATTAATATACTTTCTTTTGTAAAGACCGGCATAAAGTTAGTTATTCTATATTTCCGCAAGATGGCAGAAGTGTCACTAAGGCGTCATTTAAATCGAGTCTGCAAGCTGCAACAACAGTGGCACAATACTAGTATTCCACAAACCTTGCTAGAGAATATATCGCTGTCAGTGAGCAATAGTGACCCTTTTCTTGTTGTGCCAGTATAGTGCAAGTTTAATAATATTGTTTTAATATTTGCGTTGATGCAATAGTGACACATTTTGGATTGTGCCAGTATAGATCGTAAATCTCGATTTATTTTTCAAGTTGTGCCTGTATAGACTAAATTCTCAATTAATTTTTCTGATTTGTGCCAGTATAGAATAAATAATATATACTTTATTTTCAATTACACTAGTAAATACTGCTTTTGGTTTTGTTTGGATTTTATCTGGAGAAAACTTAGTGTTAATCTTCATTATGAACAACTCGGAGGGCACTCGTAGCAAGAAAATATTATCACTGGTAGGACTCAGGTAATATACTTTAGGCCATGTTTTTATGCGTATTTTACATTAAAGGAAATTTTCAGGTTAGAGAAAGTTAGTGGTAATGGCGCCGAAACTCAGTGGAGAGTATGTAATCCAGATCCAGCTTTGAACTCTGAATCAAATATTATTAACTACGAGATTTCTAATTTCGAACCTTCAGGTAATAATAATTATATTTTATAATTATTTTTTGTTTATCGCTTTACTTGTATAGGGTATATTTATTCCTCCTGAACTCTACCTTTTATATCTTGCAGATGTCTTAGAGCAGCCAACAGTAAATTTTTTGGAGACTGAACAAATAGTGCAAGAGATTGCCGTACCAGTATCGACAGGAGAGAATCTGTGTGAAGAACCACAGTCGATAATATCTAATACAATTATTGCGGACCTAGCTAACTTAAACTCCGAGGATTCAAGTTTTGTACCTGAAGGTGAGTGAACTTAGTGATTTAATGAAAAAGAACACTGAGTATAGATTTCTTTTTAGAACACTTGCAGAATAGGGAAGTTCCAAAGATCCAATCGCCATTCGGTAGTTCTTCTGATCTTAAAGACTACTCATCAGACTGTTCGGTTAAGGATCCGGATTATAACGAGGACTCATCATCTTCAATGTCTTGTAGCTCATCAGAAAACGAGGTTCATGATCAAAATGAAGTCGTTACCGAGGTAGAAGTAAAAAAGACCAGAAAAAGGAAAGCCAAACCAGATGAATGGAAAAAAACGTGTGCTAACGGGAAGTCATACAGAACTTTGGGAAAAGAATGGAAGTGCCAAGGAGGGAGTTAAGGCCAACATGTAACGAAAAATGCAGTCAAAAATGCAGCAGCAAATTTAACCAGCAAGAGATGGCTGTATTTAATAACTATTGGGAAATGACAGATATCGTTAAACAACGCACATATATATCAACCCTCATCAAAAAGATAAATCCTAAATATAGATATTCCCAATAAGTTAATGGCAGAACAATGAACCACGCATTCTATTTTTTAAAAAACAACAAGCAAGTAAGAGTACGCAAACAGTTTTTTGTAGCTACACTGGGTATCACCAACCGCTGCATACGCACAGTTAAGACGAAAATAAGGAACGGAACTTTAGGAGAGGATAATAGAGGAAAACATGCAAATCACAAAGAAGTTTCTGTAGATATTAAAAATGGCGTTCGCTCTCATATTTCTTCGATACCAACTATCGAGAGCCATTATACACGTGCTCACTCTGAAAAGGTTTATATTGAAGGAAGCAAAACTATTGCTCAACTGTATTGGGATTATAAATTAGAGTGTAAAGCCAAGGAGAAACCTTATGCCAATTTAACTATGTATAGGAGTATTTTCAATTACGAATTCAATATTGCCTTCTTTTCTCCTAAAAAGGAGCAGTGCCAAGTATGCGTTTCCTACCAAAACTCTAACGACGATGAGAAAAAAGCCCAAGAAGTAGAGTATAGTCGTCATATTGAACAAAAGACTTTGAGTAGAGAGGAGAAATCAAGGGACAAAAACAGAACTTCTCCATTATTTCAAGTGGCTTGTTATGATTTACAGGCTTCGCTTCCGACCCCAAATGGGCAAGTGTCATTATTCTATTATAGATCGAAGCTATCCACATACAATTTCACAGTTTGTGATATGACACAAAAAGGACAGGGATCAGTGAATTGTTATATGTGGCATGAAGCTGAGGGAAAAAGAGGTGCAATTGAGATAGGTACATGTTTATTGAAGTACCTTAAAGAAAAAGCTGAGGCTACTAACAGTGGCGAATTAGAATTTACTTGTACTCAGATAATTGCGCTGGACAGCAAAAAAATAAGTTTATCATTGCTGCCTTTCTTTATGCTGTGGCCAATTATAATATTAAATCTATAACTCAAAAATATCTAGTCAGTGGCCATACTCAAAATGAGGGTGACAACGTCCACTCCGTCATCGAAAAAAATATAAAACGTGCACTAAAATCTGGCCCTATTTGCACGCCATCGCAATATGTGGGCTTAGTGCAAACAGCTAAAAAAACAGGAAAACCCTTTAAAGTGATTGTGTTATCACATACCGACTTTTTAGATTTAAAAAATCTGACTGAGCAAACCTGCTCTAATTTTATAAAAAACTCTTTTGGAGAGAACTTTAAGATTTCTGATGTTTCAGTACTTAAGGTAGAAAGAGGCAACTTAGACTGTTTTTACTACAAAACATCTTTTAAGGACGATGACTACAAAGTGGTAAACATTATTAATGAAAAGAGAACAAGAAAACCATCACATTTAGCGATTTTAAAACTTAACCTAAACATCACTCTTGCTCTTTCAATTCCCAAAAAAAAAGTACGACGATCTTATGTTCTTTTGCAGAACAAATGCAATAAATAGTAGTCACAGTCACTTTTATGAAAGTTTAAATTTCGAATAAAATAATAACTGGCTATGGAAAAAACCTCCATAAATTTCCTGTTTCTTTGCATTTAAGAATAACAATTTATTTTTTTCTATTTTGTATTTTTATAAATAAAGTTGTGTTGTTATAACTTCGTGGTTTTGCTTTAGGAACAAAAATTTGCAATTCTTCATACGCGCAAATTTGTTGTGTTAAGTTAAAAATAGCCAATTTAAGTTACGTCAATAGTGGCACATCTTACAAATTTCACTTTCAAAGAAAAAAAAATTGAAACAAATTATTTTCCCACAACTTGTAAGCAAAAAATTAAACAATTATCGTTGTTAAACTTCAAATTCCTCTTTACACCATGGTAATAGAACCAAAATTAAAATTCACAAAATTTAAAAACTCAATTTACTCCAGTATTATACTTTTTGAGTTGTGCCACTATAGTTGCCGATGAGCGATATTATCTTTCCACGCAACACTTTGAATGAGAACGTCCTAAAAAGTAGCTCCCTCTGCCCACAAAAGTTTTGTCCCTGAAACTATTACGTTCGGACTCATTGTTTTTATACTTTGTGACTGTCTAAAAATAAATAAAATAAAAGATCCAAAAATATTGAGATACAAATTACACAGTTGTGCAGCACAACTTCCATCCAAAACCAGCCCGCTTACTACATTAAACTCCTTCAGCTGGCCCAATCAATGGATCGGGCACGTTTTAATGGTTAAATTAAAAAGAAAATACCTCAATTTAGCCGATATTTTTTAAAATAACCCCGATTATACTGAAAAGGCTTCTGTTTAAACGTTTTATAATGCAAAATTTGCCGTAATTTAGAAAATCCTGGGCTTTTAAATTATTAAATAAGTTTAGTTAATACAGTCCACGTGTTGACTCTGTAATTCAGTATTATTTTAATTGTGGATTAAATGTTCCGGACAGGTACGATCTTGAATTTGTAGAATGCTATTGTGACAATTTCTTTTAAATACATTATCCACACGGTACAAATTTTAATATTTTTTTAATTGTGCATATTATTACAGGTTTTTGACGTCGAAAGAGGTCTATGTAAGCCAAGTTGGTTATATCTAAAATTGCTTCGTTTGGCAGGAGCAAAGGAGTTTTTAAATATTTATTTATTTTTATATATATATATATATATATATATATATATATATATATATATATATATATATATATATATATATATATATATATAAATATATATATATATATAAAAAATATATACATATATATATATATATATATATATATATATATATATATATATATATATATATATATATATATATATATATATATATATATATATATATATATATATATATATATATATACATGTCCCCACCGTTCTTGCCTATGGAAAATTGTTTTGACAGTCGAAAAAAATCATTTTGATGTAGAAAAGTTCCTTATTTAAAAACTAAAATTCCCTACGCAAAAGTTTAAAAATACTACAGTATAAGAGAGCGACAAAAACGTAAAATTTATCCAAGACTAAAGTACCCTTATTTTAATATTCAAAGAAAAGTTATTTAAAGGAATTATTTAGAATTAATTTTTATATCTAATTAAATCACAGCCATACGAAAAAAGGGTATTTTTTATTTTACATTAAAAAATTTTGTCAAAAATAACAAAGGTAATTATGGACCTGAAGCAAAGAATATTATAGTTCCACTAAGATCAATCTTTGCCTGAAGGTAACTTGCCAATAATAACTGACATAAACACTGACTTATTTTAATAAATACAGTTATAAATTCAGTTTATCCATTTATCATTTTTGTTTATTATGCCTCCAAAATAACCACAACAGAAGATTGAAATTGTTTTATTGGGGGCAATACAAAACTTTTTAAAGGCTAGATTTTCAATGAAAGGCATCCAAATATCTGTATCTCATCAAACTGTTGGAACATAATGGCAAAATTTAAAGGTATGGAAGTGTAGAAAACAGATTCAATAAAAAATCAAGTTCGGTCAAATGTGAAGATTTTGCTTGCAAATTATCAAGCCTTGTTGAAAATCCCAAGATTTTTGAGAAATTGGAAAAAGTACTTCCTGGAAATGAAAGACGTAGTCGAAATCTCTCTGAAGAGTTCTTAAAGCAAATCATTTTCATCCCTATAAACCCTTTTGTCCATTGCTCCTGGAGCTTTGATTTTCGGTTTGATTTTCGCTTGGTATCAAGGTATCATGAAGACGACCCATTTTTGAAAAATTTTTTTCTGACGAATCTTGTTTTACGTCAAATGGGTTGTTGGCTCCCAGAACTATCGATGGTGGGTACAGCAACCCCGGTTTTTATCCAGTTGGATCAGTTTCCTTTTAAGAAAAAAAGTGTGGTGGGAATTTTAATAATCAACTGATAGGCCCATTTTGCTTCCGGGTAATAAACGTCGGATTTTCCTTCATTTTTTGGGGAAAACAGTTGTCGACTTTATTAATGGCCTTCCACGTGAAATTAGAAATACTTTTTGGATCGCATGATGGTGCCCACCATAGTTCCACCCGGGTTTTTTCAAAAAGTTCCCGGGGCGTTGGATAGGAAGATTTTCAAAATTCATTGGCCGGCGAGGTCACCCACCTGAAACCCCCGGATTACTTCCCTTTTTGGGGTATTTAAAGGAAAAAAATTTTTCTAGAATTTCAAAAATTTGATACAGAAAGGATAATAACCCGTGTCCCAAGATAAAAAAAAAAAAAAAAAAAAAAAAAAAAATTTCAGAAATCCCTCAAATTGTTTTGAAAAATTGTTTAAAATTCTCCCGGTTAACAGAAAAAAAGCATGGTTTATTAAAATATGTATTATACTAATTTTCTTTTTTATAATGAAAAAATTTGTTTTTTTTTAAAGCTTTTACTTTTTTTTGTTCATTTTCTGAAATACAAAAATATATATGTTTCGTAGGGGGTTTTGATTTCGTAATTAGAAAAAAAATTAATTCAAATAATTCCTTTAAATAACTTTTCTTTGAATATTGCAAAATAAGGGTACTTTAGTCTGGGTAAATTTTGCGCTTTTGTCGCTCTCTTTTACTGCTGGTATTTTTAAACTTTTTGCGTAGGGGTTTTAGTTTTTTAAAAAACAGTTTTCTACATCAAAAAAAGATTTTGTTTTGCTGTCAGTAAAAAATTTTCCCATATGGCAAGAAATGCATGGGGCACGTTTTTATATAATATAAATATATATATATATATTTATATAAAATATATATATATATATATATATATATATATATATATATATATATATATATATATATATATATATATATATATATATATATATATATATATATATATATATATATATATATATATACAGTTTTTTTCTCAATTGGGAAAAAGTAAAACAGACAAAAAATTATGTCATGTTTTTAATTTAAAAAAATTTTACAGGTGACGTTTCGACTGGTTATCCCAAATCTTTTTTTAAAAACCCTTTTTTTAAAAATTTCAAATTTTGCTTTAATTTGGGAATTTAAAAAATATAA
>JAHBCN010005315.1:0-56631 GCA_019359885.1 Listronotus oregonensis
AATAAATTTGGCACCACATTTAAAAAAAAAACAGTTAAAAATAATGCATACTAAATAAATCCTATCCTATTATAAAGAAGTGTATTTTTTTAAATATAATAATTTAATAATTATCTATATTCTGGAAAACCAAGTTTTTTTTTAACGCCGTTCCTAGAAAAAAATTTTTAAGTTTTTTGTTAGCTATTTAAAAAAATAAAAAATTTGACGCCACATTTACACAATAAACACGTTACAAAATAATACATACTAAATAAATACTATACCTATTATAAAGAAGTGTATTTTTTTAAATATAATAATTTAATAAATATCTATATTCTGGAGAAAATCCAAGTTTTATTTTTACTGATATGCCTAGAAAACAAATTAAGCTTTTTAAGCTAGCTGTTTAAAAAAAAAATAAATAAATTTGACACCACATTTACACAATAAACACGTTACAAAATAATACATACTAAATAAATACTATATCTATTATAAAGGAGTGTATTTTTTTAACTATAATAATTTAATAATTATCTATATTCTGTAAAAAATCCAAGTTTTATTTTAACTGATATTCCTAAAAAACCAATTAAGTTTTTTAAGCTAGCTATTTAAAAAAAATAAATAAATTTGACACCACATTCAGGCAGATAAGAAATAATGACATGAAAAACATTTAAATTTATTTTATTTTGAATACTACGTTTTCAATGCTCATATTTTAAACATGTTACAGAAAAGATATATATATATATATATATATATATATATATATATATATATATATATATATATATATATATATATATATATATATATATATATATATATATATATATATATATATATATATATATATATATATATATTATAAATATCCCAAATCATCCTTATAGACCACCAAAATTTTAAGACGATACCATAATTTATAAAGGAAGCTTGAACGGTTGTATCGGTAAAAAGATATGCTTAACTTGCCCTTATACATCTTTAATATTATATAAAATATGTTCCTTATTTCTACGCCAAATTAAAATTCCAAATAAATTCTGTTCAGCTTATTATAACTTTCCAGAAAATTGTAATTTTAACCCTCGTTTACTGCCTGCTACGATGAGAAAATAAGAAACTAATTTCCCTCTCCGTAACATTGATCAATGATTCCAAGATGGCTGCCTACAAATTAATTATTTATCCTTTATATTGCGTTTCCCCCTTTTAGTCATTTTGTCTTTCCCTGCAGCCCCTGCCTGCTATTTCGTATAACATTTCCTAAAGGCGTATTTGGAGACTCTTATTTTTATTTGAAAAACGAAGGTATTTAGAACATTCCTTTTGTTAAGGAGATTGTGTTACCAAGACTTTTATTTTGAAACAGCTATTACACATTTTTTTTCTGGTATGAAACTGCGTAAATAAGTCGTATTATACAGGGCGTTATAAATTAGCATGGGGTGCTCGTCACCGGTTTTAGTCGAGACAATAAAGCACTCAACCTCGGTATTTTTTAATCTGAGACGGAACGAAATGCGGTTTTTTGCATTCGCTCCCAAAAATTTTTTGTAAAAAATGCACCTACTTTGTGACTCATACAAACCGCAAATTGCACTGCTGCAGGCCAAAAATGCATTCAAAAAATGCATTTTTTTAGAAGGCTTTTGGAAGATTTAATAACTTCAGTAACAAGAGTCAGGACTGGCTCAAATCGGGTTAACGTGGGTTAGCTCAGGAACGCCGATGAACTTTATCTCCATGGGACTCTCCCAAAATTCATGCAGGGAAGGAGAGGAACCCGTCGCCCGGGGGTTTTTTGGGTCGCTGAATTTAAATATGGCATCGGCAAACACTCCCCGGACACCTGGTGCACCGGAACCTGGACGCGGACCTCATCTCCGAGGGTTTTCTCACACAATCGAAAAAGACGAATCGAAAACCCTTATGGGTGGTTCTTTGGAGCGCTGAATCCGAATTTTACGGCGGAAACGATTTCCCGAACACGTAATGCACCGAAACCTGGGCCTGAACGTCGTTTTTTTGGGGCGCTGAATTTAAATTTTACCACGAAAACGTATCTTCGGACACCCGGCCTGAACGTCGTCTACAAGGTACGTTTTCGGGGTGAAATTTGGATTCAGCGCCAAAAAAAACCCCATAATGATTTTCGGCCAGAGTTCCGGTGCACTAGGTGTTCGGGGGATCGGTTTCGACGTGAAATTTGGATTAAACGCCCCAAAAAACGCCCCTAGAATGATTTTCTGGTTGTTTTTGGCGATCTTGTCAGGAAAATTCTCGGGGATGACTTCCACGTCCAGATTCCGAAGCACCATGTGTCCGGGGGGTGTTCGCCCATGCTACATTTGAATTCAGCGACAAAAAAACCCAGTGCGACAAGTTTCTTTCCAACCCCGCGCAAATTTTGAGAGAGTCTCACGTAGATGACGTTCAGGGCCAGGTTACGTTGCAACAGGTGTTCGGGGGGTCATTTCCGCCGTGAAATTCGGATTCAGCGCCAGTGTATACCTGGTATACACTCTTTTTGCATTCATTGCTATGAAAATGAAAAAAAAATCATTAATTCCGCATTTGATTTTTTAACCTCATTCTTTGCCATTTTTGGTTTTTTTAAACGATTTTCGGGCGGTTTTCGGCCGAAAAGCATTTAATAGTTAGAGTTAAGTGTAAAACTTCTGATTGGTGAGCACTGTTTAAAACAAACGTATTTCTTTCTTGTAGTGGTTGCTATGCTGTAAAATGGTCTATTACTGGATGATTTTGAGGGCGTAATGTAGTCCATTACTGTTTAAAATGCTAAAAAATACTATTTTGTAAGTTTTAACAGGTTCTAGTTCCGTTATTAAGCATATTCCAGGTTGTTATAGAAACCTATTTCCTAATTTCCGTGTGAAAAATATGTTCTTACAAATTTTTGCGCTTATTTTGGAACACCTTATATATAACTTCAATGTCTTTTAAGTTTCATTCATCTTCCGTGGGTACTTAGTTCTTAGATGAGGTTGATTAATGGTTCAAAATATCGTATAAATGACAATCAAATGGAAATAAATGACAGATTGTCTATTTGCGTCAAGTTACCTTTAAGAAATGCATGTAATGCCTCTTTCTCACCTAGAAAATTTTTGTTATTCAGCCCTTTTTAAAACTGATCTAATAATAGACGACATCGGACATCGTTAACTTCGCAAGTGGGCATTAATACCATTAATATCTGCCAAACATCCTCTTAGAGGAAACAAAACAAACATCATTAACAAGAGTTAAACGTGCGAGCATCCGAAATGTCCTAGTTTTAACATTAAACTCTTAAATTGAAAGCAGCGTTGTCAAATTTTATGTTTAGGAGAAACTTAACTTTTCTGAAAAAATTATAAGTCAAATTACTTTTGCTTGAAGTTAAAAATTATTTTGTTTGTCGAATGAGATCAGTCCGCGAAAATTAGTGAAATTTTTTAGGAGTCTGTACAACACTAGTAACATAGCCACACACAAAAAAAGTTGGTTTGTTTTGGTAGTAATTTTGTTTTCTGATCACGATTCCGCTCGGTTTCGTCAAAATTTAAGATGGCTGACCTAAAAGGGCGAGTGTGTTTTTCAAGAGGGCAAATACATTTTTCAAAATCATCGGATTATCGAAATTTCGTATGAGGTAGTTTTTCAGGTTGCTGATTCCGAATCTGAGGTTAAATCGAATCTGCAACTAAATAAACCGTTAAAGATAATTTTTTATGTAATTGTCTCAGAAATAAAAAAAGGTAATTTTTTCGAAAGATGCCTCTTCTCCGATTTTGACCAAATATGGTGTACGGGGGTTTTTTGGGGCGCTGATTACGAATCTAAAAAAATATTTTTCGCAACGTTTCGTTTACGAGATATTCATCATTAAAGATGAAAATCAAACTAACCTTATTTATACTATTTCTCCTTCTTTTTGCACAGAATTCTTGATTTTTACTCCAAATTGGCACACAATATTTCACAAACACCTTTTGAAAACCTGTTTTTATGATATTTTACACCTTTTTTCCATTTAATTGTAAACCTTTACTTTCACACGCCGCAACGTGGCCGCAACCATGTATCCACTGGGGATTTTATAAACAAATATGGCTGCTGCCTTTAAACTTGAAAGTTCACAACTTAAAGGAAAAGAAGGTGTAAAATAAACAAAAGTACAAGGTTTTAAAAGGTGTTTATAAAATATTGTGTGCCACTTGTGTAAAAATCAAAAATTATGTACAAATAGAAGGGGGAATATAGTGAAAATAAGGTTAGTTTGATTTTCAACTTTGTTGATGAATATCTCGAAAACGAAACGTTGCCGAAAAAATATTTTTTTGGGATTTGTAATTCGCGCCCCACAAATCCCGCGTATACCAAATTTGGTCAAAATCGGAGAGGAGGCAACTTTTGAGACAAATTTGCAATACAGCTTTAAAAATCCAAGTCATTTCCGGTAAAAGTCAAATTGACCCGAGAGTGAAAAATATGCAAGAACTCTCCTCTTTCCATACCATTTAGGTATACCAAATCCAATTGGGATACACCTAATACTTATATCCTTATTCTGGTCTCATCAAATCAAAATCAATTTTTTTAAATTATATTTTCAAAGTTTAGATATTTAAGAATAGGTCCTTAAATGGATTTTTCAAAATTTTAATTATTTACCGAGTTACAGCGATTTTATGACGCGGTCACTAAGCTGCTTCTATTAGAATAAATCGAACAATATGCGTTTTTCTCGAAACTACCTTTTACAAGCTGGCGTTTTTTTTTAAATATTACCTTTTTTTGTGTAACATTTCTATTGTATGTTTTATTTCCAATCCCAAAGTATTTCCAAGTATTTCCAATCACAAAATTAAAAAATGTTAAAGCCAGTTGTTAGTCCAATCATTTTAGCAAAAAAAGGTAAATTTTGTAATTAATGATAACAGATATCTGACTGCCCCATGACTTCCGGAATAACCTGTAGATTACTAAAATCAAAAATCCATCCAATTCTTTTTTCAGGTAATTTTTTTAAACAATAATTATTAAAAAAACTAAAAAAGTCCTTTTTTAAATATTTATTGTTTAAAAAAATTACCTGAAAAAAAATTCGTTGGATTTTTGATTTTAGTAATCTACAGGTTATTTATTCAAATCAATTTTGGTGGTCTTTTATTACTTTATAGATTTCGGTGACTGAGTCCCACGTGACCAAAGATCTGATCCCTCTTAATTACTTTTTGTAAATAGAGAGTCGATTGTAATTGTTAATAATCAGCTGCTTATCAAAAACATTTTATTATTATTTTAATTTTAAAACTTGTAAACATAAAGTGTAGATACAAGGAGTCCAAGCATAATGTTAAAAGAATGGGTACAATAGGCTATTTGCAACTATTGAAAGTAAGCTTTAAATTGTGGTCATCCTAATAGATAATAGTATAAAGAAGCATATTTTTCTATAATATAAAGTAAAATATGCATATTTATTGCAACGAAATTCAAAACAAAATTCTTATATTTTTGAAATTAGTTTAGCGACTGGAACGCTCTGGTTACAACATTGGTGACGTCACTGGCAAGTAAATAAATATCACAAGCTGTGTGTTGTGTGTTTTCAGGTGTTATTTTCGATCTTTAACTTTCTAAATAACTGTTTCTGGACCATTTTATATAAAAAACATATTTCAAGTAACATAATTATCCATTTCGTACCTCAAAATGGACATAAATTTTGTGCAAGCCGATAACAGAAACCTACCTAAGATAGACGCATTTATGATTTTACGTTTCTTTAAAAATAACGTTGACTACTATGCTGCAGAACTCAAAAATGTAAAAACAGCTGTGTAAGTACCTCTAAAAAAATTTGTTTACGTGTCTTTTACAATCTTCCTGACGATTAAATTTTGTTGGCACAGCTTCATCAGCCAAAAGTAAATTCTTCGCGAAGCCCATTTTGTATTTCGTATAATTTATTATATCAGATTCCATCTGCAATTCAATAATAATACCGTATAAGTATAAAAAGAGAAAGTACTTACTTGCTAGGTATTTAACTTCTAGAACAAACAAAATCATTATAATCCAAAAGTTAGGTTATACCTTAAAGCGAAGTTATCTAAAGGCGATATTTTGTTGTATATAAATCGGTAGGTATTTAAAGCAGTATATTTGTATACTTACATTAAAGTAATCTTCACATATAAAAATATTTGAATGCGATACAAAGCTGTTTGGATCTCTTCGAGCTAATTGTAACCACTTTTTCGCCTTTTAGGATTTGTTGGGACAGATAAAAACAGTTTTTGTAGTGTTTTCAGAGAAGTGTGCACTCACACCATTTATATACCATTTTAGCCAATAAATTGAGAAATTATTAACAAAATTCACTGTAGTTGCACTCGTTGTTAACTTGTTTACTTGCATATGACGTCACGCGAAGCATATGTCGATGCCATTACAGAGACAGCGTTTTTAGCGCGAATTTTATAATTTAAACTTAAACATTGAGTTTTATTGAAAATACAGCTGATTTCCCGGAAATATAAAATGTATTGTGTTTGTTAGTTACCAAAGAATAATTTAAAACGCTTTTTCAAAATCAGTCAAATAGCCTATTTCAGGGGCACAACTTTTGTCGGCAGAGCGCGCTACTATTCAAAACGTACTTATTTAAAGTGTTACGTGGAAAATATTATCTCTGTTTCTTGGACGTTAATAAATACAAATATTTATTAAATAAAATTATATAATTGATAAACAAAATAAAAAGTCTACAATATATAATTGTACATTTTTTGTTTTAATTAAAAACAGAATATAGTACTTTAATAATACTAGATACTAACAAATATATTTGATAATTAACGACATTATACGCGTAATAAACAATCATTATCAAATTTAATTATTTATTAATAAAAAACTTAACAATTAAATTTTTTAGTAGTTAAAATTACAAAATTAATGTAAAAAAATGTACTTCTAATTATTTTAAAATATTTTCGACGTTACTTACTTTTGCTGCTTTGAATAATGCTTTTTTCACTACCTTTTCGACCACTCACGCACCCAAAAATTGCCCAGAATCGTCTCATTTTAAAATTAATCACTTTAAAATATGGAAACCATTAACAATTATTTTTATTTCAGTAGATTGTTTTTTAAGATCAATTAACCATGCATTTTTAAGGAGTAATAATAATAATAATAACGATACGTCTTCGGTTTTAGCGCCACGAGCGACAAAAAAGTGTATTCCATTCGAACTCCCTGTATATCTATACTTCGTGCTTGTAAAAATTCTTTAAAATGCCTTAATCATTTTAAATTTGGCAACATAAATCTAGAGCGGAACGGACACAAAATAGAAATGATCATCAATGTCACCTAAGGGGTTATAAATGGGTTTTAAAATCTACCTATCTATAAAAAAAAATTTAATGACCAAATGCTGACAGTAGCCAAGCGTTTTGTCGGACAATGAAACGTAATAAATGCCGGGGTTAGAAGAATTATTTAACCCATTGTGAAAGAGTGTGTAAAAGAAATCTTTTGCAGTTGCACATGTCCTTTGATGCGAAATAGATTTATGTGGGTTTGTGTCACTTTCTTACATTTTTACGAAGAAGTAAGGCATGGGTTTAAGATTCTAGGGTTGTCCAAAAATTGACCTGCTGGATAGTTGGTATAATGTCAAGGTTTGTGAGTGAAATATGCAGCATACGAATATGTATATGGTCAATGTACCGAGTGTAATTAAGAAAGAACGCCGGCTGTATTTCGGAAACTTGGAAAAAATATTTTTAGTAAACTGGTGAAGAGAAATGGCTGGAAATTATTTTCATGTTTTTTAAATTACCGCGAGATGGAGCAATCACAACACTAACTTAAAAAACCTATTTTTTCCCAAAAATTGTTAGTTTTGATAATATGAGCAAAATCTAATACGAATTCTGCATCAGTTTGGTTAAGGACTATTTATCGTGTTTCTAATAATAAGGGTGGGAAAAGATGATAAATAATGCAAACTTTTAAAGCTCTATCTCCTACATCGTTTATCAAAGGTGGTTTAAGTACTCGTTTAAAAGAATATTTAAATTTCTTTTAAATGTCATTTTCAGTTCCGGCTAGTTTGTACTTCACCAACTAGAGGGCGTTGTTTGAGGAAAACTAGGTTTTTCGGGATTTTTTTCGAGAAAGTTAAATACCAAGATATACTTTTTTTTATTATAGGTTAAGAAGAGAAAAAAAGCATCCACTTTGGTAAAAACCGCGTTTTAATATCTGCATTCGTATTTGAGTTATTTCAAAGTAACCTGTTTTTCAAATGATATAAAATATATTTGTAAGTAAAAGAATAATTACTGTAGGAAGACGTATAACTTTTTTTACTAGTAAATTTATAATTTTCAAAAGAGACAAAACAGAGAACAGAATAAACAATCGAAAACATGAAAATGCCATGTTTGGGGAATTTATTATTTCCAATCCAAATATTAGTGCAGTAGGCTTGAAATAAGAACAAGAACAAAAAGTTGGAAAACGCACAAATAAAAATAAAATTGAAATTAAGAATAAATTTGTAAGACTTTGGCTAAAATTTAGAGATTATTTTAAAACCTTTTTATTATTTTGATGATTTTTTATAAATGACGTATTAGTTTTTTTTTGACTAGTTTTAAAATTTTTAAAAGACAAAACAGAGAACAGAATAAACAATCGAAAACATAAAATACCGTGTTTGGGGCATTTGTTATTTCCAATCAAATATTAGTGAAGTAGGCTTGGAAAAAAAACAAGAACAAAAAGTTGGAAAACGCACGAATTAAAAATAAAATTGAAATTAAGAATAAATTTGTAAGACTTTGGCCTAAAATTAGAAATGATTTTAAGACCTTTTATTATTTATGATGTTTTTTATAATGACGTATTAGTTTTTTTTATTAGTTAATTTATAATTTTCAAAAAGAAAAACAGAGGAACAGAATAAACAATCGAAAACATGAAAATGCCATGTTTGGGGCATTTATTATTTCCAATCCAAATATTAGTGAAGTAGGCTTGGAAATAAAAACAAGAACAAAAAGTTGGAAAACGCACGAATGAAAAATAAAATTGAAATTAAGAATAAATTTGTAAGACTTTTGGTCTAAAATTTAGGAGATGATTTTAAGACCTTCTTTATTATTTATGACGTTTTTTTATAAATGACGTATTAGTTTTTTTTACTAGTAAATTTATAATTTTCAAAAAGACAAAACAGAGAACAGAATAAACAATCGAAAACATGAAAATGCCATGTTTGGGGCATTTATTATTTCCAATCCAAATATTAGTGAAGTAGGCTTGGAAATAAAAACAAGAACTAAAAGTTGGAAAACGCACGAATAAAAAATAAAATTGAAATTAAGAATAAATTTGTAAGACTTTTGGCCTAAAATTTAGAAGATGATTTTAAGAACTTCTTTATTATTTATGACGTTTTTTATAAATGACGTATTAGTTTTTTTTTACTAGTAAATTTAAAATTTTTAAAAAGACAAAACAGATAACAGAATAAACAATCGAAAACATGAAAATTTGTAAAACTTTTGGCCTAAAATTTAGGAGATGATTTTAAGACCTTCTTTATTATTTATGACGTCTTTTCATAAATGACGTACTAGTTTTTTTTGACTACAAAATTTATAATTTTCAAAAAGACAAAAATGGGTAGTGTGTTAATTGATTTTAAGTTTACCAAAATTATTTTATCATCAAGCATAGGTAACAATGTATTATTTAAACCTAAGTGATATTGATGCTTCACATTTATTTTTATTTAATAATAGAAATGCACTTTCCTTTACTTTACGGTTTTTTGAACAAGTTTCCTTTGCTAAAATACTAGAAGCATTCCAATATATTAGCCCGTATTTATAAAAATGAAGCATTTACTTTGAAGTAAAAGGTACAAGCAAAAGGTAGAAGTAAAAGGTTTTGCTCTAATTCGTATTCATAATCTCTACCTTTCCTTGTAAGCAAATGCTTCAAGAAAATGAAGTAAAAGGTACGAAGATTAGCGATTTCGACAAGTTAAAACTTGCAGCATGCAGTCAACGCGTATGTGGTCTGTCCAGATAATTTTATTTGCCTCATACTGAAAAACAGTTCGCACTTCAATTGATGTAAAGGAGATCCATCTAATAATTTACTTGTGCAGCTTTTTTAAAGTAAATATAATATTTAAAATGTCTGACACCGATAGTGAACAGGAAGTTACCGAAGATGTCCCTACCGAGATGATGTTTATCGCTGAAAAAGTCCAATCATTTCCGCTGATTCTTGAGAAATCTCAAGTTTCAGCGATGAAAAAAAGAAAACTGCTGCATTAACTGATATCGTTAAGGAATATGTTACTTTATTTGGTAAAGAGATGGATATTAAAGCTTTCATGAAAAAAGTGAACAATATGAAAACGCGACTAAAAAATAAAACTGACAAAAATAAAACGGGGAACAGGCCCGTTCGCCTTTTGTCCTGGGAGAAAGTGATGTTAAAGGCTATGGATGCGGATATAAATCCTGTACTAAGTCGGGTACCAGGTAAGAGATAGATTCAGATCTTTATTATTACCTTGTAGTTGTCATGCACGTATATTTTTATTAGGGGCTCTTGCAATTGGCGTAGCAAGTTAACCTTCTTTACCTTCTTCAAAGGATGATATTGTGACGGAAAGCGACGCTGATCAGATGGTTATGTCTGGAATGGTAGCTAACAAAAAGCGATCCTACACATCGGTTGAAAAAGTTGCTGCTAAAAAAATGCCTCCAGAGCCTACCTTTGTTTTTGGCAAGCAAGAAGAGTCTGACGAAACGAGGCAGTTATCGACAACCCAGCTTCAACGATTAGTCTTAGTTGAACAACTAAAAGTTGCTTATCTCTAACAACAATATTACTCTGCCAAGCTACAAAAATTAAGCAAGGCATCAAACGAAAAAGAGTATACTGTTGTTGGAGATAATATTTACCATAACTTGTAAATAAACGTATGTACATATATGTAGTATGTATCATTTATAACAAAAAAATAAATAAATAAACTTTTTTTTAGAGTTCAAACGTGTATGTTTATTTTTAGTTTAAGTAAATACATCTTTGTACAAGAAAACGAGATATACATAGCATGACATCAAAGTTTAGACCTAATTATACACCTATATTGTTATTGGTAATAAGACGAGCCAATTCTTCTCGTCGCCTTTGTCCGTGTGCGCGAAAAGCATCTACATTTTCATTCTCTATACATGGCAAGTCCTGTTCTTCCTCTTCATATTTTCTTGAAAATCTGCATCTCTTAATTGCTTAGCTATATTGTGCAACACAGCACACGCAATTATAACTTTTGGAATACTGGACAATTTTACTCTGCATCCATACTTCAGGATAGAAAATCGTCGCTTTACTTGCCCAAATGTATGCTCAATCACAACTCGCTCTGATTTAAGCAGCCTGTTAAAGACTCTCTGATATTCCTCGTGGTTGTCGGTGTATGGAGTCATATGACATGACATTATACCATACCCACTATCCCCTAGAAGAACAGTGTTTCTTGTCTTTTTCATAACTTCACACACTGCCGAATTTTTCCATATACGAGCGTCATGCACTGATCCAGGCCAACTCGCATATATACTAGTTATAACAGAATTTTGGTCGCATGTAACCTGTACATTATCACTGGCAAAACCTTTTCGATTTACATATTCGTCTCCAAATTGGACTGGCTTTCCATCAATACGAATATGTGTGCAGTCAATAACGCCAATAGCTGTAGGAAAATGGAACTTGGTAAACCATTTCTTTTTGGCCTGCATAATTTGATTTTCTGTGTTTGGGAACCTGATCCATTCGCCGGCCTGTTGTACAATTCGCTCAAGCACTTCGTGAAATATTCTGGACACTGTGGGCTGCGTACATCCCATTTCTTCAGCAATTCCGCTCTGAAATCCAGGGTTCGCACAATACCGCAGAAATATTTTTATTTTCTGCACAGGAGACAGGGCTGCTTCACGAGTTTCGAAATCCATGCCAAGAAAGTGGTTTGCTAACCACACCACATTTTCCTCCTCAAATCTAAACAACGTCTTGAAATCTGACTCACGAGGTGTATGTCTTGGTTTGTAGGATTTTCTTGTGTGTAAATGCACCACATTAGCCATGACTAACACAATTATGACTAAACAACTAGAGATAAAATTAAAAAAGTTGCTTTTTTAATTTTATCTCTTTTTTTACACTCAAATCCTTTAGATTCTAAGCAAATGCTTCTTTTTATAAATAAGAAAAACGTAAAAGCTTTTACTTCATGGAAGCAAGACCTTTTCCTTTACTTTTTTTTATGCATATACCTTGAAGGAATTGTTTAATTTTTTAAAGGAAAAGGTAAAGCTTTTTTAGCCTATATTATGTGTTTGTGTTTCTTGTTATAGTCAAGTATTTTAAACAACAAAAGGATACATACAATTATAACAATTATTAATTATTATTATTGCTTGCCACATTTTAACGAATACCAGTTGATTATATTTTAAAATTAGTATGTTTTAGTGTTTATTTGCCAACCATTCATCTATCAATTTAAATAGAACCTAATGCAAAAACAAATAAAATAGATTTTTTAAAATCCAGGAAACGATAAACTTTTAACTTTATCAACGACAGAATGGGACATTAACATTAAACAGAAATTAGGTTCGCTTTATTGACTATTTAAAAAAATTACCTGATTGAAATCACCTGCGAAAACCGACCGTTTTTTCGGCTAAAAAATCCATCTCCATCGTCGTTTTCTACAGGTGTGTCTATAAAATAACGTAAGTGGTGTATCGGTCTTTCTTTGGTTTTAATCTTAACGGGAACGTGCCAAATAGAGATGCTATCGTGGCTTTCAAATTTTATTATCTATCTCCGCTTCCTTTAGATACTGGCTTGTTGGGTGCTGTCGTGGATTGATTTCTATTTCGTGTAGAAAAAGAAATTGATAAATATAAATTTGGAAATGTGCAGCTGTAGATAAAAATTTACATTAGGAAAACTAATAATGTACAGGGTTTCCCAGTTTCGACAGTTTTATAAGGTATCTCCGTAATTGTTAGTGCTGTTAAAAAAGAGCACCTTTATGTGCTCTTTTTGGGCCAAACTTAAAATGGTAAAATCAAAATTTGAAAGTCTTCGCTCGCTTAAGGGATACGGGGGAAAATAAAAAAATTGTCAATTTCAAAATGACTCTATATTTTCTTAGTTAAAAGAGACACGGAAATGTTTTATGCAATATTATTCATTTTTTGCCGTTTTCAGAATAGGTATACTGGGTCAGGTAAAAAAATTATTGGACCTAACCTCAATTTTTTTAAACTGAAACATCTTGTATTTTTTTAATTTAAAAATTCGCACAATAAATTTTCTTTTCAAAAATTTAACACCCTATGAATAATAATGGTTTGCTATGCGATTTATTTAAACTTCATTAACTTAAACCACAGTAGGCTATGAAACAAAAACTAATATTCTAGAAAAAAACTATGTTGACATTGTGGCTGGAAAGACATTACATAATATAGTTTACCATACAAATAGTAAAAGGAATAGTTGGCAAAAGAGTAAACTAAAAAACTTTAAAAACTTTGAAACAAAATAAAAGATTCAGATTAAGGGAAAAAATAACGGAGATCATCGCAAATGTTCGAAATCCCGTGCGTTATTTTCAATGCGCTTTTGACATCTTTTTTTAACGGATTTAAAGGTTATCATGATGTGTAATGGTTTTATTTCTGCAAAGACCATAAAAATTCTTTCATCAAGATATTGTCGGGTTAAGATAATGTTTAAAAAAATATATTTTTTAACACTACCCAAAGAAAAAAATCTGCAGGTGTAAGATCCAGAGATCGTAGTGGCCACCTTATGTGTTTCTATCCAACGGTTTTTAAAGTAAGTATTTAAATATTCTGCTATTCAAAGAGCCTTATGGGTAAAAGCGCCATCTTGTTAAAAGTAAATCTATATTACTTCATTTAAAGGAACATTATCAAGGAAAAGGTTTGATTGCAGATATCTATCTACATTTAAATTTTCTTCAAAACAATGTTGCACCAGTTTATTTTGAAATAAAAGCAACCTATACAGACAGGGGATCCCTACTAGGTATATAGCAATGGACCGGACGAATTTGCAATCGTCCGCTATTTGTGTATGCATTCTTTTTGTTCGAGAAACAAAAAGTAAACATTTTATTTGTTGGAATATAAAGTAAAAAATTATTTGGCAATATTGGTAAGAACACGTGTGTTTTTACAAAATCCTTAACATTTAAAACCTAAAATGGATATTTATCAAATTGAGGAAAAAGTTAAAATTGTTCAGTGGTATTATGGGGGTAATTCTTTACAGCAGGTAAAAAATATATTTGCTGAGAATTATCCTAATAGGCCACACCCTGCAATTACTACTATTTCAAGAATTATAAATAATTTCCAAAAATACGGGTGCGTTTCTCCCAGAAACCATGAAATACAAAACGTCCAAGAAGTTAATGAGGAACGGGAAGCGAAAGAAATTAATTTGTTTTGCATTAATTAATGAAAATCCAACTTTGTCAACACGTGCGCTTGCGGATGAGGTTGATTTAAATACAAGAACGGTGAGCAAATAAGTATCGTTCATACAAAGTTCAAAAAACCCAAGAAATTTATCCGAGGACAATATCAGGAGAATGGAGTTTTGTGAAAACATGATGAATAAGGCAAATGAAAATGAAGCTTTTATTCGAAACATTGTCTTTACTGATGAGTCAACATTTCCACTCCATGGTAGGCATAATCCCACTCACACCCGTTATTGGTCTCAGGAAAATTTACATAGGTATTTTGAACTTAGAACTCAGCGTCCTCAAAAGGTAAATGTCTGGAGCGGTATTTATGGGGAACATGTTATTGGACCATACTTTATTGATGGTAACTTAACTGGTCAAAAATATTTGGATCTTTTGCAACAGCAAATAGTTCCAGAAATTAGACGATTGGCAGGTCCTCGATTTAATGAAGTGTGGTTTCAACAAGATGGCTGTCCAGCACATAATACACGTTTGGTTTTAGATTATTTAAATAATACTTTTCCAAACCGTCTTACTGCTGGATTGAGAGCTACAATACCGTGGCCCGCTCACTCTCCTGATCTGGCTCCTAACGATTATTTTCTTTGGGGTTATGCAAAATCCAAAATTTATGGTTTTCGGGATGATCGCGCTATGAATCTTAATGAATGTGAAAAATGTAAAAAATGTAAAAATTCGCAATGTTTTTCAAACAATTACACCTGTGATGTTAAACAATGTTCGAAGAAGTTTCTATGATCGCTTAGGACATTGTTTAGAGGAAGGCGGTGGATTGTTTGAATACTTGCTTCATTAATTAATTTATTTAGATTTTTTTTTACTTAATTTTTTATGTAGAATTATTTTTTTAGTTTTTAGTTGTGATTTTTTAGAATAACATGTTTTCTTTCCTTAGAATCGAAACAATAATTTTATTATTGTTTTGATTCAAAAAAACTCTGATAAGCAATAGCGAATTTTATCTCCTACATGCGTAAATAATTATGAAAATTTTGTAAAAACACACGTGTTCTTACCTTAAATTCGCCGGGCGAAATAATTTTTATACATTTATAATTCCCAACAAACTGAAAATTGTGTTACTTTGTTGTTTCTTACTGAACAAAAAAGAATGCATACACAAATAGCGGACGATTGCAAATTCGTCCGGTCCATTGCTATATACCTAGTAGGGTGCCCCTGTCTGTATTGACTATTTAAAGCTATTACAGGACCATACCATTCTAACCTGATTGTGTGCCTCGACAAATCCTAACACCCTTCTTCATTTTCCTTGTTTTCTTAATTGGAAGTTTTTCAAGTCGGCTTCGTAAAAAAAAACCGTATGTTCTTAAATTGTTTCAGTCGTCGGAATATGTCCTTAAATAGTTGTCGTCTTTCCTCTCTAGCGAACAAAATATAAATTTGCGTCGTTTCTTCGTTTGAACACTTTTAATAGGTATAAACTAATTTTTCAAATTATTAGTAAGTAATTTTCAAATTAATATGCACAAAGGGAGGACTGGAGTCGAAAAACGACCGACCTGCTACGGTGTGACATCTGTTGGTACACCGATGGCTCCAAAACCAAGGACGGTGTTGGAGCTGGAATATATGGACAGAGTGATGGGAAGGCGGTACTACTTCACCATCTGGAGACTCTTCGTTCTTCATCTCAGGGTTCTTCTTTCGTATTTTTCTAGGGCCGGACAACGTGCCGCTTCTAGCCCGTTCTCGTAGTTTGTTGCGCTCTGTCACGTTTACTAACTTATTTGTTACCGCTCCCGACTGTTCGCGGAAAAGAGCATTCTTGTATATGTCCCGTTCTACCCGTCTTTGTTCTAAAGTTTTGTAGTTATTGTTTATTGAAAAGGGAATTTCTAATTCTGTAATGTAATCAGGTGTGCCAGCCTTCTAGGGATTATCCGGCGAGTCTCGCACCCTTCCACAAACCTCCCTACTCTCCGTTGAGGATGTTAATATTAGGTTCTGATGAATGATTATCCAGGGTGTCCCAAAAGTGGCACCCACCGGTGTCCTAACCTTCGAAGGGTTGTTTTCGCCCTTGGCCAAGCTTGAATCCCGATGGCCGGGGTGTCTAGGGATAGGTGTTACTTCCCTCTTCCTACTTTTACCCATTGAAGAGGTGGCCAAGGCTTCCAGAACCTGGCCTGCCTCTTCAAGTTCAGAATTAACACTCGGTTGCAATTCCTGACTAAGGGGTGGTTTTTCGGGATTTTTACCCTTGGCCAAAGTCGGAATCAGCTCCTCTTGGTCTGTGAAGCTTGCGGGAGGTTCGAGGAACAGATTACTAACCCCTGGGAAGGTGGCCCATTCCTGGTTGTCCGTCAGTGTGTTAGTAAAGTCAGTCTTTTGATTGTTCTGTTCGTATAGTTTTCTTAATGCCGCCCTTGCGCCTTGTTTAGTGTAATACTGCGGACGTCCTGCGCTATCATACTTGGGTAGCAGAGCAACCCTTTTCATCGCCCGGCTTTTACGCCGTTGATCACGGCGTTTCAAGGTTCTGCCTTTCGCCAGTATGGTAGTGCAGGAGGTTATTTGCTTACCCATTTGATCGGCCCCTGTCAGAGACAGAGGCTGGACCGAACTAAATGGTTCAGTCCCTGAATCAGCCAGCGGGACTTCTGAAGGAAGTGGCACCGCCGATACCAGGGACTGCTTAGCATCTGTTAAGCTTGTCTCTCCTTGCTGAACTGATTTTTCAGGAACTGAAGTTACTTGGTGTAAAAGACTATACGGGTTTAAATATAAATTCTTTATTTCTTTTGAACTTGCTAACTCCCTACAAATCATTTTTACAATTTTCTTGTCCATAATGTGAATATAAATAAAAGAAGAGTTAAACCAGCTCAGCTAACTAAATCTCCAAAATTCCCCCCACTAACTATAAGAAAAAAGTAATAAAATAAAACAAATCCTAACTTAATCCCAAAGGAGTAAACCGCGCTTCCGCCACCAGCCCTCCGGAGCCTTTCCCGGCTGCTAAAACCCACTGTAATCCCCTGTCAGCTTCTGCCAGTCGACCACCCAGGCCTTCAGACTGTCCACAGAAAAGCTGACGATCACAAAACACCCGCAGCCCCGAAAGTTCCCGGAACCCTGATCCTAAACCCAAATTAACTAAATTAAGAAAAACCCAAATATACACGCGAAAGAAAGAAAACTAACTTTAAATGGAGATTTAGCCCAGTCAGGGAGAAACAAGCATAACTCGTGCAGGAGGCCCAAGAAGAAGTCGTTTCAGCGCCGTCCACAGACGTACTGTCGAATACCGTATCAAGAGGCCGAGGGCAGAGTTTTCCTTTAGCCTGGGCACTCTCGCAACCATATTTCAAGCGGGGGTATTTGCTATTGAGATGTGTGCTAGATCGCTGGTTGATCGGCACTGCACACGTAAGACAATTAAAATATTATCTGATAGTCAAGCAGCCCTTAAGGCTCTTGAATCCAGCCGGTGCAATTCGAAAACCATCTGGAATTGCAAGGATGCGCTGACCAAACTGGGTCAAAACAATAAGGTTACACTACTGTGGATACCTGGACACACCGGCCTAGAGGGTAATGAATCCGCAGACCTCCTTGCCAAAAGGGGGGCAGAGACAAAATTCACAGGGCCGGAACCGGTCATCGGTATATCTTATGGAACGGCCAAGCAGTTCATATCAGCTTGGACACAAAGAGAAAATCTTCGGTACTGGCATGGACTTCCTGGTCTCAGACACTCGAATACCTTAATAAGCCCACCGAACCAACAACGTATTGTCAAACTACTGGAGCAATCAAGGGCACACCTTAAAACTCTAGTGGGACTGTACACGGGACACTGCAGATTAAAATACCACATGCACAAGATCGGCCTAGCGGAAGACGCCGAATGCCGCATGTGCATGAAGGGGGATGAATCGGCAGAACACATACTGTGTTCGTGTCCAGCAATGGCACGACTAAGATTCGCAATGCTCGGCAATGACACCTTGTTGCCGGGGAGGTGAAAGATCTCTCTCCCAACAGGATCATCAGATTTATTAGGAGTCTGGACATGGTGGGAGAAATATAAAAAGGTGTGAGCCACAATAGACCGATCGGTCGCGGTGGAAGGGTGTTATACCCACTCACTTTAAAACCTCATTAAAAAAAAATAGGTAATGTCCGATAAGCTTTTTTCTTGACCTCGTATAGTAATTCTAAAAACGGCAGATTTTTCAACTATCAATGTAAAAAAAGTTTTGTATTAGATATGTTTTTGTATCTCTTTTACCTAAGAAAATATAGGAGATCATTCTGAAATTGACAATTTTTTATTTTCCCCCTTTTTTACCGTGTGAAAATTTTCCAATTTTGAATTAACTTAAAAAAAAAATTATTGAGCGATTAAAATGGGTAACCTATTATGGGGAACCCTATATAACTAAGCGGAAAATAAGTACCACGTACCAAATTATTAAGAATAACAAAAAAGTTATGACGAAATAATGGTAAAAAAATAATACTAAAATTGCCCGAAGCTACGCGACTGTTTCATAATATATCGTTAAAAAGTGTTTTGACTGTCCCAAGTGTCATTCAAGTCGAAATATCCGATTAGAAAATTAAGAAAAAATGCCAATTCAGAAATTTTTTCTTTTACACCCATTATGAAGCTAGGTTTATACAAAATTTTTGTCTTATTTTTGATTAAGAAATCTTTCATTAGGCAATGTCCTATGTTTTTTGAAACACCTTGTATAAATGTATAAAAAACAAGAGATTTAAATTTCAACCCCTATTAATAGCAGGTATAAATTAGCCTAAATTATTATCCTATTTAATTAATCTCAGTCAAATTATCAAAAAAAAGGGGTTAAACAAATAGGAAAACAAATTCTATTCATCCCTTAAGTAGCTTTACACTGCTACATCAATTCCAATTAAGATATCGATAATAAAAAGGGTTTTTGATGCGATGCAATTTACCCTTTCACCTCGTTTTTTTAAGATCTGTCATACTGGGCACGAAGAATCGAGCACCTGCCTTACGCAAGGGTAGAATTAACCCTTAAATGGCTTACCACCTGTCTTAAGGGTTGCAACCCTATTAACGGTACCCGAAAATTGACTTTCTTATTAAAAGTATGCACTTTCGTGCATTTTTCCGTGTAATAATAGAGAAGACGGGGTTAAAAAAGCGATAGGGAAGGTAAAAAACTACCCTCTCGCTTTCTAAAAGGGGTTGTCGCGTGTGCGGGCACAATATTCATATATCTTAACCTTCTTGTTTATCCATTAGAACGTTAGAAATTTATTGGTGTTTTTCTAAAAAATAATTTAATCGAGGGTAAAAGTTTAATATAAACTTAAATGTAATCTGTCGAAAACACATTTTCAATAACGATTTACTTTATGTTTTAAATTTATAACCTTATTAATGAATTGACTTTATAGGGTTTATTTTTTGTGGGTTAATTAAAAAAGTTTTAATTAAAGTCGTTTTCAAAAAATATTGGCAGACTAAGCTAAGTCCCTAATTACGTATTCAAAAACCATATAAGTTTAAGATACAGTATGTCCGCGGATGCGGTTAACAAGAGGACAAATGGACCAAAAATTAAAATATACGAAAAAAAGTTATTCTTGATAAAAAATTCTGCTTGTCCAAAAACTATGAACTACAATTAGAAAATAGATTGTTATCATACACGGCGTCTCTACTGCAAAAACATAAAATCAAATAAGAGCAAACAGTCGTTTTTTGGTCTTTTAACGTGAAATGATAAATAAAAAACTTGCTTCAAATTTATTTCTTATCTTGATTCCGAACTTACTGAAGAAAATTTGAATTTACAACATTTTTGCAAGTACGCATTTTACATTTACATTTTTTTTACATTTTACATTTTTTTTTATTGTATATTTATTTTTATTAATGTTTAGTAATGTAAAAGTGTTATTTAAGTAAAAGTAGTAAAATGCGTACTTGCAAAAATGTCCATTTTTAAAATTTTTCCTAAATTTAAATTTTTTTCAGTAAGTTCGGAATCAGGTTAAGAAGTAAATTTGGAGCAAGTCTTTTATCTATTTTTTCACGTAAAAAGCCAAAAAATGACTGTTTGCTTTTGTGCAATTTTATATTTTTCCATTTTTGAGACTGTATAGCCCTGTATAATAAAAATCTATTTTTTCATTGTAGTTCATATTTTTTTGACAAGCAGAATTTTTTATTAAGAATGTTTTTTTTTCGTATCTTTCAATTTTTGGTCCATTTGTCCTCTTGTTAACCGCATCCGCGGACATACTGTATACTAAGTGACTTAGAAATGTAATACCCAGAATTATTTATTGAATTTGATAAAAAGTTGTAAACATATTTGCTACCATGAAAGTATATTTGCTACCATGGAAGTATACGCTGATAAAATTTTAAAGGCATTCCGAGCCATACCTTTTTTTAAGGACAATTTTTGTTATTTCAGGATCGGAACAATATAAACATGTTTACTTAATTTTCAGTGATTTTTCTGTGTTGGATTTATTTGGTTCCATTTGTTTCATTGCATTATCATGTCTAGAGCACGAAGACGCGCTAGTTTTACTCAATTTTCCGAGTTTGAGAGGGATCGGATAATGAAGTTACGTGAAGCTGAATTTTCTTTTAGAAAATTCACTAATCAGGTGAATTGAAACGAAGCTACAGTAATGAGCTGTTGTTGAGCGTGGTTCCAAGAAGACCGAAATCGACGAGTTAGAGGTACTGGACGCCAAAGACAACTAGCACTTGGAGATCGATTTTACACAACAGGAGCAGTTGCGAACCAGTGGTTTGATGCTTTCAGTAGGACAATAACAATGAGGTTTTTTGGACTGTTTTTATACCTTCCCCATCTTTTACTACCTCTGACCCCACACATAGTAGGGAGAGACTTAAATGGAATATGGAATGACACTCAATCGTATTCAACAATGAGTCCAGATTCTGCTTGGGCCTACACGATGGCTGTGCAAGAGTAAGGAGGAGACGGAACGTCCAATTTTCCATCTAACGGCATATTCATCGCACTGTGGGCGTTATGGTATGGGGTTCCATTGCTTACGACAGTAGGTCACGATTAGTGTTTATTCCAGGTGCTCCTGGGCAGTCATGCTACCTGAAAAAACAGTGGGATATAATGGGAAGAAGGTTGCAAAATTCACCGCACCCTCCACAAACATTAAAGGCTCTACAAAATCAAATTTAGATGGCTTGGGATACAATACACCAAGAAGACATCGATCACCTATATCAATGCCACGACGACTTAACGAATATGTAGCGAACAGAGGAGCTTCGACACATTATTAACATTAAGATGGCATATCTCAGCTATTTTGCGTAGTTTCTATTTTTCAGTAGACCTATAAAGTGTAAAAGTGTGCTCAAAATTACAGCATTCCTAATCGGTGTTGCATTTTCTATGTCACTTAGTATACATGGTGCTATTCGAACCTTTGGTAGCTTAGAAGATAGAAGGTATACAATTTAGGATATTTTGGATGTGACATTTTTCTTGCTGCAATTTTTTTATTTGCCCATGCGCCCTTTTGATATTTTGGCTAATAATTTAGTAATTTTAATGGTATCAGGACACTATAGAATATAGGTTATTAAATGTACAATACACATGTTGGTTAAATTTAAAGAAGATTTACCACGTCTAATAAGAGATAACTGCAATAAAAAATTGCATTTTTTATACATGTAGCATGGAAGAAGCGAGGGAAAATGACAGGTTTCTTATTTTTTTCTTTTGAAGGAGCCTTACCTTTCTTACGAAAATCTAGTATAATGAAGACAAATATATTTTGAACAATTAAAAAAAAAAAGAAAATTATTTATTAGTATAATGAAGACAAATATATTTTGAACAATTAAAAAAAAAAGAAAATTATTTACCACGTAGTTTGAACAAAAAATTAATATTAATTACATCTTTAGAGGAAAATTTTTAGTAGAGAGAATATGAGAGAAAGTTGCGAGTAGATGAACTGGGACGTTGGAGCAAGTTAAATGGCGGAGTAAAAGAAAAAAACGCGAAATTAAAAAACGGCTAAAAATTAATTAAAAAATAATAATTTTTCTTAGATGACAATAATAATAAGTATATATAATCATAAAAAAAGGTTTATCACATCATATTATTGATTTATTAAAAATGGGACGTCATTACTTTGGTAACATTTGAAATTTTTGCCTAATTCTTTTAAATCTACGACACGAACACCTTCAATAAGGTTAGGCCCAACAGGTTTAACGTTATTCGTTATTTCTTCTTTATTTTGTGAACTATTTATTAGTTTAATCCTTTTATGAAGCACTTTTCTTTAAATAAATTTTCCTTTAAAACGTAGTCGGTCTCCCAATATAAAAATAATTTTGGTGCACATACAGAAAAATTACTGATTATTTTTAAGAAACATAGTTGCCAGATTTTACAAACGAGCAGTAAGTTGTACGGGATTGGCTGGAACTAGTAGTCAGAGCAAAAATTTGTGGGTTAAATATAAATTACGCCGCACAATGGAACAGACTCATAAAACGTGCAGAAAAAATTTGATTCAATAAAAATTGTTCAGAATTGTTTAAGGAATACGGATAATCTTTTTTAGAATTTTTGAATATATTTTCGGACCTCTGGAAAAATGGCCGAACAGAAAAATTTTAAGACTTGATGCAAAAAATCTAAAAAAAAAATCACTCATATTCCTGAATGGCACTGAATACTTTTTGTGCAAAAATCTTGTTTTGTAAAAGCGACTTTTTTGACATAATGAGTATTTATCAATAAATAATTGACCAATATTATACAGAAAAATGTGTCAGCTTTAAAAACAAATATAGATTAGAAAGTTGGTGGGATCTTCACCTTAATGAATGCTAAAATACCATGTCTGTCAAAATTTAGAAAAAAGTTATACAGTTTTTTGCATGTCCCAAATTTTTTCTATTCGGCCCTTTTTCCAGAGATCCAAAAATGTGTTCAAAAATTCTAAAAAAGATTGTCCGTACTCCTTAAATGATTCTAAACAATTTTTATGGAATTAAATTTTTTCTGCACGTTTATGAGTAAAAGTACCTTTTGCGTAAAAAAATTTCGTAAGACTATGGCCGCTGTGGAAATGACAAAAAAGTTGCACCTCATTTTTAGGCATACTACTTTTAATTTGTAGGAATCCCCGAAAATGCGTATTGTTTTCAAGCATAGAAAATGTGTGGGTAATCATAAGTGTAAAAAAATAAATAACTACTGTTGACATAATCACCATCTAGACCCCCACCCTCCTGTCATCAAAAATAAGCAAAACAAAGACCCCCCGCCCCCCTATAGTGCTTAGGTAATACTTAAACGGCCCCAAATTAAAAATCCAAAAAGGGGAATCGATAGGCAAATTCGAGACGAGCATTTAGAGTAATTTGGGTAGACCAATCGTTCCACTTTACTCTAGGGCATTCTAGGGTATAATAAACTTTTTTCTACGACTGTACCGAAAGAACGACTTTAATTACTTTACCCCCCAAATATACAATATTACCGCCAATGTTTTTAAATTTCGTGTTTTACTTGAAGTCTTAAACCTACTAACATACCAAATTTAAAGTATTTACCCCCACGGGAAGTATCTCAATATTTGGTGGGTCAATGAGTCAGTCAGTTAGTCGGTAACATAACGTTTCTAATTTTTTTACAGGTAATTAGACTACTTATGTGAATTAACATACCAAATCTCATACCTTTACGTAGAACGATAACGAAGTTGTGATAGGAGGGAAAACCCGCTGAAACCTTTTGTGTAATATACACACTGGCCCGTGGGCCTAGATACAAGTAATTTATTTTAAAAAAACGTAATCTTGCCACAATTTCACCCAGTACTAAGGCGCTCTCAATTACCAGCCATAAAAAAAATGTGTTTTAGAAATTTCAAAAAGCAGTTAAAATTATGGTTCTCAATACTTATAAATCTAAATTGGTCTTGACAGTTGTTTTAAAAATATTTCCAATTTATGTGTCGCTGTCTACGTATGTTTTGTGTTTTACTAAGGAAACTCTTCAAAATATTAAAATTTCGTTCCTTATTTCTTAGTGGCATATGATGCAAAAGGGCTCATAAGGTCACATGTGTGTTTCCTGTCTAAAGGGTGCCATTAAGGGATTTAAGTGGTTATAGGAACTAATAGGTTGATTGCTTTTTAGTTTTACCCCTGTTTTACCTACTTTTTGTCCTAATTTTAGACATCAACAAATACAGATTGTGTTTTTTCAATTTCTTTTTTAATTAAGTAAAAATTAATGTATACTCCTTATTACTTGAATAAACTTGTAAAATTAATATATATTGATTTACAAAATACTATTATATTTTTCTTAAGACTTTTAGTAAATAGGTATGGTACATTTCACAATAATTCGTTGATTTCTTGACCGCAAAAAATTTTAAATGACAACCCTCAGTGGAAAACCCAGTCATAAATAAGTTGACTGACAAATATCTATTGTGTAGGCACCGCACCTTTTGAAAGGGTACAGGTTCTGATTACTTGCTAATTTCAATAGTTTAGGTTAGCTATTTTGGATGCTCACACACAAAAGTACCTTGACAAACTCCAAACGACTGATGAACTAAGATGAAAAGAATCTGCTTCATATTGAATATCTGCAATTTACCTTTAACCTACATAATATAACAAAAAGTAGGTACAATAATAAATAAAGGAAATTTTAAGTCCGGACCTGCGGGTATAGTATTTTGCAAGATATAAGAAAATGACTAGACATATCGATTATCTCCGACTGCAATAAAAATCCTCGAAAGTGATCCTTTATGGCCATGCCAACAAAGGTGAAAATAGTTCAGGTCCGTACTTTACCCTATACGTTTAGATATAACCTGGGGCAAATAGGACATCATGAATACTTATATATTATTCCAGTCGGGTAGATATACGACCCTATACGATCGGGTGCGATAATTAGGTCAACCTACCCTAATAGTACCATAAAATGCTAATTTCGAGGGTTTTTACTGCACTCAGAAGCAGTCGAGACTTTTAGTCATTTTCTTATATCTTGAAAAATACTATACCCAAAGTTTATTGAGTTTTACAACTAACAGTAGCAGGTAAAACGAGAAATCAACGAATTATTGTGGAATGTACTGTATAACCAGTATAGGTTTTCTGAGGCATAATGTATTTATCCCATTAAAAACACTTATGTAAAATAAGGGCCAAGCTCCTATCCAAAAATCTCGATTTTTTAAAGTACTAAGATAAAAAATTAGTACAAATTTTAAATTTCTACTTCCTCAGAAAGTGCCCATAATTGTAATGAGTCATTGAGTGAGTTATTGAAAGAGTCAGTCTGTCAGTAGTAAAATGGGCAATTTTCAAAATCGAATATCTCAAAAACCACTTAACATAACTTTTTCCATTTTCTTTACAGGTGATCAGAATTCTTATGTAAGCTTACTTATCAAATCTTATAACTTTATGTGGAAGAAAGTTCTAGTGGGGGGGAAAATACGCTAAAACATTTCGTGCAATATACACACTGTTTACGTAATGTGGGATCTGCGCTTCTAGATTTTAATGTTACTCCTGTTTTCTTTAGATATTGAAGCATTTTAAGCGATTCCTTTAATTTTTAGGAAGCGTAAAACTGAAACAAAAATTGATTCTGCAAAAGGAATAGGGAAATTATTTAAAGGGTACTGAGCTCGGATTTTCTGTAAAATTATAAGGAAAGAGAATGTCAAAATAGGGATCACATGCCCTTAAAGGTAACTCATAAGTTTGTCACTGTTTCGAAAGATATAGAGAAAAGGAATTTTAAAAAGTTTGCTTACAGAATCGGGCCCCTGGTGAACTATTTTCAGAGCTCTAGATTGTCATTGCACCAAAAAAAAAAAAAAAAAAATAAAAATTGGCTACTGGCTAGATAGGACTACTGGCCCCAAGATATAGATCCAGTAGGTACACGAAATCGATTTACCCTTAGAAAGTGCAGATCGCTTGACACAAACTTAAAAATCTAAAAAAAACATTTTAAAATTAAAAAACCCCATTAACGTTATTGGGGCAAGCCTACAACAGTTTTTAAGATAAAATTATTCTAAAAAAAAATTACTGAAACGTAATAAAAATAAAAATCAAAATTATTTCAATTTTGTTATGTAAATTTAAGATATTCCAAGAGGTTTTTTCCTAAATTTATGACACGTAATTTCATATGAGACATATTATTTTGTTGTGACGGGCACATTTATTATTTTCAAAAATATGAAGGGTGTTTACTGATTTTAAATTTTCACAAAATTACCTCATTATTTTTTAAATGTTTTCTTTCCTAAAGTACTAACAGCAGTTTATTTTATTTTGTAATTATTGTCAAATGTATGTTGACAGATTTTTGATTAGTGGAATTATGTGTTTTTTGTATATGTTTAATGTTCTTTTATGAGTTTGGCTAATGGTCTGGAAGTTTCACCTATAAAAAGCTATTACATTCACAAGGAATCTTTGGCCGAGTTAATCTAACCCCCTTATCATAATTGGTTTCCCTAATTGTAAAAGCTGAGGATCTGATTCGGTGTCAGTGTTGAATCATCCAAGCCAACCAAGTTTTTAAGCATTGGGGAATCAATTTTCTTTAAGATAAGGAAGTTGGAAATACCCGGTCTTACAAGCAACGTTCGGTATATTTTCATTTATACTGAATGGTTTTGTTTTTTTAAGTAATATGTCACTTACGATATATTACTTGACTTTCTAAATATCATAACTTCGTAAATCGAAATAAAATTAATTTTAATTTTATCTATATTTATCCCTCATTTTTACACAATTTAACTTTCAAAAGTAGGCACTTTTCAGTTGTTTCGCGAGTTGTATTTATACCAAAATAACTGCCTAAAAATCCCTGGAACGTAAAAATAAATATATTTTCTAAATTAACAAATGTTTTATTATTCATTTTTTTACTTTGGTGTTACTAATTTTAAAAGGGAGGAATTTTAAGAATATTGGTGAAGTTTTGAGGTTAAGTCCAATTGACGATATAACAACTCAAAAACTAGAAGTTTTCGAAAAAAAATTAAATTCAAATTCGCAATTAGCGCCCCAATAAACAACTTCCTATAACAAATATCATTAATTCGGTAATGGGCTCGATATGTATAAAAAACAGAAATAAATTATACTATTGTTATCTTTATAATAGCCCACGAAGACTAATATGAAGCCCAAGTACTGTATCCATCCATTTTTTTAAATACTGGTTTTTGTTACATAGGTACTCCGTATAAAATTAAAATTTTACATCAAATATTTAAATGAAATTCCAACCATCCAAAATCTAAATACGAAAAAAATATTGCCTTTATATTCTTCGATCGATTTCGGTAAAGGTTATAAAAGAAACTTGAGACCATTTGAAGATGCTGTCTGACTGCCTGCCTGCACATTTCAACGTCGATTTCCTAGAACCGTGATCCTCGATGCGGTTTTCACGTATCGCATAGACACACACGCGTTACGTCACATCCTGTTCCGACCTTGGTCAACATGCATCTTTTTGAATATCGGCAATCTTTTCCCTCTATATTTTTATTTCGAATGTAAACACCCACGTGTTACGGAATGAAGGAAGAGTTTTTATCTCCTTTACAAAACGGCGTTTTAGGGTAGTTCACTAGTAAAACGACGTATCTTAAGAATTAAATAAAGAGTTAATAAAAGTGTCTTTTATCTAATTGAAAAAAAAACAAAATTTTTTTATCGTCTCTGAAACGAGATATTAACAATTGCGCCAATAATATTGAAAGACATCTTAAAAAAGTATTTATTTTGTAAATCATACAGATTACATCTCAGAATCTTTCTTTTACAAAAATAATTCCCTTTGGCTTTTTGCTTGGCTGAAGTCATTTATTAAAAATTTGTAATTGGTTTTTGAAGCTAACTTTACTTCACTTTATAGTATTTCTTAAGCAGACAATTGGTCCTGCATTATACTATTTCTCAAGTAGTTTTTAATAATTTTTCACTTGGAAAAACTTCTTTCTGAGGAAGCTGTACTTACTAGGATAGTCAGCATAATCCTAATAGCAATATAAAAATTAGGTTAGTCTTGCAATTCATTTTTAATTATATATTTAATAAGATGATTGGCGTCTTTAATAGAGTCTGGTATATTAGGCACTAAAAGTTGTAGCTCTTCGTATAGTTCATGTGATTATATATCTTTGCATTCTCCATGTTGGAGTACTGTACCTAAGTCATTGCAATGTTTCGGACGGTCGCTATTTGTTAAGAATTTTAAATTATTTATTTCATATAAGAATCCAAAATTATTGAAGTATTGATTAAGTGCAGTAAATCTCGTGACAATGTCTTGAATTACTGCATCAATTATTTTAATAAAAAAATTAATTTTGAATCTATTTTTAGCAGAACCAGTAGATTCATCTGCAGCTTCATAACTGCGAACACTTTTCTTCTTAAAAGTCGTGGGAATCTCATAACTGCTCTTTTCTATGAACTCGCAAGCTTTTGCAGTACAATATTTACAGCCTGTTTCCCGAAATTCTTGTATCCAGTCACAAAATTTGCGCAAATTGTCAATAATGACCTTTAAATTTATATTGACCTTTTCCCAGATTTTACTTACATTATTCACACGAATTAAAATTTCGTACCACACGTGTATAGAAATAATAAATTTTAGAGTCAGCATTTCAGTAACTATTGATTCGCAGAGAGTATCTGAATCTTCAGACTGATTTTTTAGATTTTTTATGCAATCGACAATTTCATCGATTTGAAATCTAGTTGAATTGAATTGAAATCGCTTTTAAGGAAGCGATTTCAATTCAAATATTAATTCTCATCTCTTACTGGACTTTGAAAAAAGAACATGTATTTTTTGGATAAAGTCAAAAAACACCTTTGCGATGACTGATGTGTTGGCTGCATCTACTAAGATAAGATTCCTAATGTGGCAGCCACAAGGAGGAAAGAATATTCTGGAATTAATAGTCAATATTCTTGATTCTACTCTTTGTTGATGCCGACCATATTGGCGCCATTATGGTAGCCCTGGCCTCTACAGTTTTGAATATTTAATTAATGTTTGATTTAATTAAACTTCAATAAGAATGAAATACAAAAGGTAAAAAGGTAATAAATATTATAAAATTTTCTAATGATACTAATAAAAATGTGTAATTTTTAGTGATTGGGTGCAGAAAAGTCACCTTTGCACTTAAAGGGGCTTCGTGCGCGGCCCCTTTAGGTGCAAGGCTGTGAGCGAGGGGCCGCTTCGTCCACGCCTAGCTACGCCACTGTCTGTTATGTATAAAAGCAATGCATTCATTTAGAAATATCTGGAAAACGATTCTTACGATATTTTTTAAAAACTGATGCAATATAAATCTAAGAGAGTATAAATAGAGCATAGTTTTGGACTCCAAAATTGATTTTGCTCTTGGAGTTTCCACTTAATCTAATTTTTAAGTTTTTCTTTATAAAAATGAATACCCCATTTTACAACCTCGGATGCGTAATGGTCACAAACACCATTACTTTTTCCCAACAAAATATGCATATAAATTTCAAAAAATACCACAAAAACAACACATTTGGTCTATTGTTACCAAGTGTAGTGTAGGACAGAGTAGAAAAGTGTAGGACTACAAAGTGGAACTAAGTGTAAATAAGTTCCGTATTTGATTTTTATACCGAACGCGTTATAGACTTATTTCGGAAATTAAAAAATGGCTTTATAGTTTTGTTTATAAACAAACAAATTCAAGACTAGTAGTGAAAATGCATCCAACTTTACTACTTTGACAGTTACAGTAATTAAATGAAAACTAGTTTACACCAGAATTCATACCAAATACCTAGTCCTAAATTACACATGAGAAGTGTAAACTAGTGTAAACTATTTCTGAATAACAAACAGACCTAATATTAGTTGGGTTATGACATTTCCAAGAGCAACTCTTTGTACTACTTTAGTTGAAAAAAAGATTTAGTCCAGAAACATCGCGGAGTTCATAAAGGAACGTGCATAGAGTTATACTTTGTTCTGTCTATTACCAAAGAATACTACTACGGATAAGATAAACCATTCAATGCTATATTTTTGATACCCCTAATGGACTTTGGCTAACGCGAGCCGATGTCCATCGAGAGATTTTCGCGCTATGCATTTCAATCCTTGAACGAAAGTTTCTTGAACCGAGAGGTTTAGTACATTGGAAGATGATATTGACGATGGTTTTTGGATAGTGGAAGGTGTTTTGGTAAAATTGAGTATTTTGTTTTGAAATATCCTTTCTAAAACTTGTTGAATTCTCGAGGAAACCTTTAGGGACTGATGTAGACTTCCAGCCTCCAAGACGTTTAAGGTTGGATATTTGTTTTCTGGAGTTTTCGAGAAATGTTGCAGAGGACCGGCGAAAGCTATGCCCATACAATTTTGGGTTAGAAAGTTTGAGATAGGCAGCTATTTCCGATGGCATTTTTCCGAAGGTATTAATGCCGATACATTGTACTGTACACATTTCGTGAACTATAAATCACAAAAAATCGCCTATGTGGTGTTGTCGGCTTTCTTAAACTGGCATACTTTCTATAGAGATTCAAAAATTTTCCATTTTCGGCATCTCCAGAAATGACAAAGCTTCTAGAGCTGTGATTTTTTAAGTCTGGGATGTGTATCAATACTAAATTTCCTTAGTCTTCAATATGGTCCAGACATATTTTTGTTACCTTCTCTCTACGACAAGCGCCCGCTAAGCCAAAAATCGTAGCCACTTTTATATGTAAATAAGTATCATCTGGCACTTCATCCATGAATTTCTATATATCTTCTTTTAAAAAGACTTTACGCTTTTTGGGTCCAATACCAATGCTTTATTTTTCAAGGTAGGTCGTCACTTTGAAAAACTTGCTTAAATCTATGTTCTTTCGTAACTTAATGATACATTTTAGCATAGAGTATCTAGACCATAATGTATTGGCTTTACATGTTTTTGATAAATAAGAGAAATAGGCCAGAAAAATCTATTCTATAAAAGACTTTACACCCTTACTTTGGCACCAGCTCTCAAACATAACAAATTCTTTTTTATACCTGTGACGAGATTTCATGGCAGAAGATCTATACTTGCTATTTTTGCTGCTTCGATAATCGATACTGGTAAATCGTCGTCAGAATCCATTGAAAATGTTTTTTCCAATTTGGTTGAAAAATGCGTGACAGAAAATTAATTTTTGATAGATGCATAAACAATTGTTGGTTGCTATGGATTCTTTTATAATTTATATGGAGTTATTTAAAAGATGTACTTACATTTGGTAAATTAAGATTATTTTATTTTATTTAATAAATGTTATAAAAATACTGCAAAATTACAGCAAAATTCTGTTTCTTCAAATATATAACTATTATAAGCAAAAATATGCATTTTTTATAATTAGATACTAATTTATGTTCCAAAAACTAAAAGATTTTACTTTTCCGCACTTGTGCGGAAATGTGATATTTTCCGCACGTTTATAGAAATATTTTATCTAATTTTAATAATAACCTGAAAATAAGAAAATATTACCATTTAATAGATAAATTTTACTTACAATTTGATTGATAACTCTATTGCATTTACAAAGATCCACTATCTATCATAGTATTATTTTCAAGGACTTTAACATAATCATAAAATACAACCCCGTTGTTACTTTAAGTGGTAACCTCCATTGAAAAATATAGTAAATAGTTTTCCGCATATTACCCTTTGCAAATAATGGTGTATAAACCCTTTTTGCTTTGGCCCTTTCCGCCTCAGTAATAATGACGGTCATCCGTAGGGCTACATTTTGGACCACCTTCACCCCTTTTTATAGGTTATTTGCGATTACACGCTATTGAATTGCGGTAAAATGGTTCAAAATTGTTCAACGCGGTGGTTGTGGAGTGGTCAGGTAAAGGGTGACTTGTGAACTCAGGTACCGGCAAAAAAAATACAGTTTTTTTAGATGCAATTTTTAATAGATCTGTGGTAATAGACATATAATGATTTTTTTAATAAACAGCTATGCTTTTAAACTTTGACCGTTTGGTTCTTTTATAGTCTCTAAAATTTCACACCTACATTTTTAAGCTAATCAGAGACTCATTCTGTTTTGTACTTTGAAACCCAAAATATTTCCGGAAGAGATACTACTTACCAGTTGAAATGTTGTGTGACTCATAATGTACCTCGTGCTACAAAAAAAAAAAATTTAAATATATATATATATATATATATATATATATATATATATATATATATATATATATATATATATATATATATATATATATATATAATATATACGAAAAAAGTAATTCTTCATGTGTGTTCAGCCTTGAATCAAAAAATTCATTCTCAAATTTAACTAAAATGAGAAAATAAATTGTTATCATACAGGGCGTCTCAAAAATGCAAAACCATTGAAGCAAACAAGAGCAAACAGTCGTTCGTTTTTTGGCTTTTTAACGTAAAATGATAAATAAAAAACTTGCTTTAAATTTATTTTTAATCTTGATAACGGACTTACTGAAGAAAATAAAAAAAAACAACAATTTTGCATTTACGCATTTTACATTTACATTTTTTTTACATTTTTTTAATATATATTTATTTTTATTAATGTTTAGTAATGTAAAGATATTATTCAAATAAAAGTAGTAAAATGCGTACTTGCAAAAATGTGGATTTTAAAAAAATCTAAATTCAAATTTTCTTTAGTAAGTTCGAAATCAGGTAAAGAAGTGAATTTGAAGCAAGTTTTTTATTTATTATTTACGTTAAAATGCCAAAAAACGACTCTTTGCTCTTGTTTGATTTAATGTTTTTGCATTTATAAGACGCCCTGTAAAATGAACATCTATTTGGTTCTTGTAGTTCATATTTTTTCGTAATTAAACGTCAACAATACATTGTTGATGTAGAATTGAATAAAGAGTCAAAATTGGGCAAAATATACAGGCCTTTTCATTTAAAAAAACGTACTTAACAGAACAATGTGTGGGACACCCTGTATATATATATATATATATATATATATATATATATATATATATATATATATATATATATATATATATAATATATATATATATATATATATATATATAAAATATAAAAAATTTTAAAAAAAAAAATAAAAAATTTTTTTTAAAAAATTAAAAAAAATTTTTTTTAAATTTTAAAATTTTTACCTTTTATTAAATAAAAAAAAATAAAAAAAAAAATTTTTTTTTATATTTTTAAAAAATTTTAAAAAATTTAAAAAAAATTTTTTAATTATAAAAAATTTTTTAAAAAAAAAAAAATATATATATATATATATATATATATATATATATATATATATATATATATATATATATATATATATATATATATATATATATTTTATATATATATATATATATATATATATATATATATATATATATATATATAATATATACGGGTGTTGTCTCAGAGGACATAGGGAATCCATGTAAATTTTGCAGTGGTCCAATATTGCCTCTAATTATTTTAGAAGAAAATATTATTGGGGGATTTTTTAAAGAGCACGAAAAGTTGTACCCAGTGTAAAAATTTCACCTTCACTAAAGATAAATGCTAAAATAAGTTACGAATCTTTTTACGCGCCCTGTATTATTAGAAGTTTATAAAAAAATTTTAAAAATTATTTAACCTCTTACTCTCAAGTTGTCAGATTAATGTCACATCATTTTTAAATAAAAACCCCCAAAAATCAAGAAGAAATCTCTATTATAAAAGGGTTTTACCGGGGAGATAGTTATCGAAGAGTAGCGGACATGTTTGCAGCCTATTTTCCCAATGGGGCCAATACCAAGAAAATTTGACAATAGAACGGACGATAAAAAAATTGAAACTACAGGCACAGTAATCAATAATTGCAAATGTGAAGAAAATCGATGAAAATCAGAGACAAATTGTACAAAACGAAAGGGATTTAGACGTGATACTTTGTGTAGAGGAGGCCGAAGGAAACATTAGTACAGACAACTGGAGGACATTACTGGACAAGACCACACCACAACATCTCGAATTTTAAAAGATGTAAATTCCACGCTTACAAGGACAAAATACACCAAGAATTAAGAGACGGAGACGAAATACGACGACAGGAATTTTTGCTTTGAGATGATGGAGAGGAAAAAACACTGACAGAGGTTTTTTACAAAATATTTGCTTTACTGACGAATGCACTTTTACATTGAACAACAAACCCCCAACAATCAAAATTCCCGGTATTGGAGTAACAAAAACCCAAAAATCGATTTGTTGAGACAAGGACTCAATATCCACAAAACATTAATGTTTTGGCGGGAATTTTCGGCCACCATATTCTTGGACCATTTTTCCTTGACCGAAATTTTAGTGCGGAGTACTTTTTGGAACTTTTAGAGGAACAAATTTTGCCTGCATTGAACAACCTTGCTCGTGAAAATCAAGAGATTTGGTATCAAATGGATGGCTGCCCAGCACACAGTGCCAGAGCTGTGCGCGAATACGCAATATCTTGGCCAGCCAGGTCTCCGGATCTTTCGCCAAACGATTTTTTTCTATGGGGACATTTAAAAACTAAGCTTTATACCAATAAAAAAAATTAAAAAAGACCAGCTAAGGAATGTTTTTTCCGCTGAATGTGCCAGAATATCGATGTACCAACTAGCCAACGTAAGAAATGAGTTTTATAATCGTTTGGGTTATTGTCTGGCAGTTAATGGAGGAATATTTGAGCATTTGATTAAATCCTGATATTTTCGTCATAAATTGATTTCTAAAAAGTAGACAAATTTGTTTTATTGTCTTGCGTAACTGTGAGTTTTATTGGAATTAGCTGAAAAAAAATGAAATGCGAGGATTCTTTTTGAAATTCCCGTATAAAATTGTTCAGTTTTGGCAATGACATTATAAATTAATGATCTAAATTGTCACTGATAAATCGATATGGTGTTTTTATTATTGATTTCTAGAGTACAGGGTGTAATAGATACTACGTTGCAGAATTTTAGGGAGTTTACTTTTACTGGTTGGTTGCCCAAATTTTCTTTGGGTGGAACTTATTGCGCTTTCAAAATCCTAAACTTTTTTTCTAAAAAATAGGGGAGCCAATATTTGACTACTTCAAAATTTACATGGGCCCCATGTCCCGTTTGGGGGCAAACTTTAATATATATATATATATATATATATATATATATATATATATATATATATATATATATATATATATATATATATGTATATAATGCAGTTCCAGTAATATTACCTACATATGTGCCAAATTATTAACATATTTTATTGAGGTTGGTTTAGTAGCACCATAATATAAGATTTTGGACCGTTAAACCTTTAAAAATTTAAAAAGTTGCCTTCAAAATGTAAATTACTCCCAATTATCAACGGTCAGGACGGTAACCTTCAAAGGGCCATATTGCGGAAGGGTCTGAGGCAAGTATAATTTAGCTCACCCCATTTGAAAGCATCCCTTTTGCAAAATTGGAGCAATTTCTGCATCCTTTCTAAGAAACCCGTCTATTTTTTGTAATAAATTTCCAGTTTTGCATATAGCCTTTCACTTAGTTATTGGGGGTCGTAAAAATTTTGCGACTGAATAGTAATAAAATTGCATAAAATGTCGTTTAGACGGAGTTTCTGTATTTTTATATTTTTATAGTTTTATTTTTATGATTTTGTCTTGAAGTCTGTTTTTGCACAACATTTACAAGTTAGAATAAATATACCATTACATTTTTTATTATTATGTAATAAAAATATTGTCTTTTTCAACTTCTCTTGTTAATAAACAATACTGAGCTTTTTAATAAGATTTTACTCTGTACTTATATGTGTGCTTTAAAAATTGAAAGCCGTTTTAATAAATCTTTTAGTGTTTTTTAAAATTTTTTAAAATTAAAATTAAGATAAATTTTACTTATCGGACATGATGTCGATTTTAATAATTGTTTCTTATGGTTGTTTTTTGGGCGCTGATCACGAATCAGTTTTTTTTTACAACCTCTGGTTTTTGAGCTATGAGGCTTCCAAGAGGACTTACCTTAAAATTCTTCCTCCTTGAAACTGATTACTATCAAATGGGAATATTGATTGATGCTTTATTAAACAAATACACCAAAGTTTACAATATTTTATTGACTATTTTTAGTAAAAATCACCTCAAGTGAATCCAGTTTTCTTTACGTTGTAAGTATACCGGGTGGTGCATCGTCGGGCGGGATATAGGAAATCCCATGTAATTTTTAATGGGGTCAATTATTTGCTTCCCTAATTATTTTGGGAAAAAATTCTATTAGGGTTTATAAAAGTTTAGATTCTAATATATATTTAAAAATTGTTACTGAATTATCGCTCCATTTATATGAACAACAATAAAATACCAGTTGAATGTAAATTAACGTTGTCATTTTGAAATATAGTGCTTTTTCATTATCAAAAAATCGTACAGCAAAAATGTTAAAGTTGTATTTATACAGATGAATTAAGTTAAGTTAAACTAAACTTAAGTAACAAATCTCAAGAACTATGACATTTATAATATTTACATGCTTTAATAAATAATTATTACTATTACAAATATTATGTTGGGAATAAATTAAAGATTTCTATAAAATTTCAAATATTTCTTCATTGGCTGCTAGACAATAACCCAGCCGTTCATAAAATTTTCTTATATAATTTCTAATATATAGTTTATAGATTTGCCGTAAACGTCTGTCAACTTTGATAGCTTGCATCTTGGCAACCAATCGACCAATTGACAATTTCAACATGTTTATTAGGAATGTCTTTCCGAGTGCAGTATGGGATCCGAATTAGAGGCAATCTTAACCATCTGTCAACGTAATAAAAACTATTTTTCATCAAATATAAATTATTAATAAAAGTATTGCCAATGGGTCGTTCAAAAAATTATGGTACAGGTTATGATTAATTAAAAAACATTATTTTTTTTTGCTTTTGGCTTTAGCCATCCAGCCAGTCTCACAGTGTAAAATTATATATAATGTTACTTATAAAAACTCTTTGTAATATAATTTATTTTTCATCATTATCAATTAAATTCATTTTATTAGGATGGTGAACATTAAGAATATTACGACATATAGACAAGGACATCCATGTATTACCTACAGACAAATGTGAAGAATGTCAGATTAGAAGTGATCTCGATCATATACTTTTTGTATGTAAAAAATATGCTGTCTGTAGTAATGATGTAATTAAAACTTTAATTTCAACATGCAAAGTTGATGCACCATTCAATATAAAAAACATTTTTTTGATACTCCCTGTATAATTTTAATTCTTGTTTTTTTTATTTGATATGACTGTACTAATATACAACTAAAATTTTTTTCTCCAATTTCATTAAAAAAAAAAATTATATATATATTTTTAATTTTAAACTTCAAAAAATTCCAATACCAAATTTATATACCAAATACATAGGTATATACAGTGTGCCCCAAATTGGTGGGGAATGTATGGGGATCTTGGAAACCACGATAGATAGAAAATCGGTTAAATGGGGAAAGTTTTGGACAATTATGTTATTAAGCTTATCCCGTTTACTACATGGTTTTATCCATTCAGGTTTTTGAGAAATTTTGAAAAGACCTGAAACATGCATTTTCGAAATTCGGCCATATTTTTTTTATAAGTGAAAATTTTTCAAATCTGTAAAAACTTTTTTTAAAGCAACTTTTTGTAAAAATGACGAGTGGGCAATTTTTATTTTCTACGTTTTCGGGTTTTTAGAATCATCATCAACTTAATTTTTTCATATGGACGCCATATTGGATTTTTACGCAGCCAAATAGTGCTTTTTATTCTGATTTCAACGATGTATAACATGTTATAATTTAAGAGTTTATAACCTTATTTATTTCAATAAACATATAATATTTTCTCAGTTGGCCTTGATTCCAGTGAACGTCATATTTTTTGTAAAAAAAAAATTAGAATTGGCTAGATGAGCGAACAGATATTTTACAGAAATGGGTTTTGCGAACATAGCTTATAAGTTAATACCTTAAACAAAACTACACAACAAGTTAATTGAAACAAGTAAAAAAAAAACAATGAAGAGTGGCTAAACTAATATTCCTACTAAAATAAAGATGTAAAATACCACCTAAAATTCAAAATGTTGTAAATATTTCTCAACATAATAAGATATTTTTGAAATAGTCCAATACCCATGAATGGTTGACTTAGGTATGTGGAATTTTCTATCAACATCCCTGGCTGAAGATGTTGGATTTTCTTTAAAATGTTGGTTAACTGCAGACTCATTTGATTTTTTTAACGTACTTCTTAGGCTGTGGTTTTTAAAACTTGAATTTAAGAAAATTTGTAACCAGTTTTCGAAAGTATGTTATTTAGGATCCCTTTCAGGAAAATTTCAAAATACGTTTGCGAGTATTTTAAAACATTTCCATTGCTTTGAAATAACGTTGCAAATATTAAGTTTCTCTTTAAATAATTAACCATTTTACAAAGTTAAAAAAATTTTAAAATTAGAGCTAATTAATAATGACGCTAGATGACATTCGCCGGAATCAAGGCCAACTGAGAAATATTTGTTTTTTGAAGGGATGAGGTTATAAACTCCTAAACAGACATGTTATACATTGTTGAAAAAGAATAAAAGGCACTATTTGACGGAAAAAAATCCAATATGGCGCCCATATGAAAAAGTAAAGTTGATGATGATTTATCATTATTATCGTGGTGTCCAAGATTCCCATCATTCCCCACCAATTTGGGGCACACTGTATATATATATATATATATATATATATATATATATATATATTTTAAATATATATATATATATATATATATATATATATATATATATTTTATCCGGTGCTATAGCGTTCTACGCCTTCCGGTTCCCAGTTTCCAGCCTCTTCTAGTCCCAGTCACCTGGATGCAGATCGCGATCTGACATGGCTTTTTATATACCTCCCATCCATGTCCTCTTTTTTGTCTTTCTGGTGGTACCCATCTCATTAATTTTTTTGGGAGTCTTTGGTTGCTCATTCTCTCTACATGTCCATACCATACAAGTTGCCTCCTTTGGATTTCCTCTATAATTGATGTCTCGACTTTCATTATTTCCCTAACTCGGTCATTTGTGACTTGTTCTATCCTTGAGATTCTGGACGCTTGTCTCCAAAAATCCATCTCAAGGGCGAGAAGTTTACGTTCTAAGGCTTTTGTTAGTTGCCATACCTCACATCCATACAGCACTAAACTTTTAAATATGGTATTATATATAAGATGTTTTCTTTCCCGAGATATGCTCTGGGACCAGAGTATCGAGTTTTTAAGCGTCCTATAATATATATAATTAATAAGAATAATATAATAATTATTATTCTTATAGGCAACAACCACTATGCCTATTTTTTAGCTTCTTTAATGTTGATTTAACTCCAAATATCAAGTGTGGGGTATCAAATTATTCACATAAAAATGCTCTTTTCAAATATGCCAACGAGCCACCATCGTTCCATTTTAAAAAAATGAGTTATATCTAGAAATAAAACTTTGGAATCTTTTACCTTTCTGGAAAAGACATAAAATACGTCAGATAATTAAAACTATTTTTCCACGCCTCCTGGACTCAAAATTGGTTGTTGTAACGACGTCATGAAATTCTAGATTAAATTTTAAAAAATTAAATAATTTTAAAGGAAAACCTCAAAAGTTGACATATGGGGTGTCATTGTATTTTTATACGACTGTTAAAAATGGGGTTTTGCACATCGCTTAAACAAGCTTTGAAAATTGATTGCGCACAATTTCGTAAGGAAAATATGTTTTTTGCACACGGTTCTGTTTTCAATAGATTTATTCTGGTCATTTACTTTTGACATAGCGGCGAAAACTTTTCACACGACGTATAAAAAATTTTCACAAGTCCTGTCAAAAGTTAAAAGATAAAAAATAATAAAAATCGCATATTAATCATTATTTTTCTGCATCGTGTAAAAAGTATCGTGGCAACACGTTTAACCGACTTTTACACCACTCGTATGATTTTAGACCGCCTACGGCTCGTGCAAAACCTCATATCGTGTGCAAAGAGTCTTTTAAAACTTGTTGCACAATATATATTAGGATATCATTTTTTATCGAATAGGTAAAAAAAATGGAGGGTGTTTCATTTAAAATTTAAAAGTTGAGCCGCTAAAACCGGAAATCATCAGAAACAATTAAACACGTCATTCAATGCATTTTTAGGTCATATATCGACAAGCCAAATTTCATTTTCCCATCTTAAAAAATAAAAAAGTTATAGGGGGAACCAACTTTGAGAAACACCCGTATAGTGGTATATATAGTGCGGATATATTAATTTTTTTTGTAAGCAAAACAATTGTATATCATTTTAAAAAAGCGTTTGAGACTTAAATCCAGTATCCCTCCAAGTTATCAATAACTTTAATCTTCGTCAAACCACCGTAAAAAATTACAGAAAACAGCAAAAATTATAAATTCCGACATAATTAGGGTGGAGTGTGCCACCCGAAAACCAACCGGTCTTAAAAAACCAAACTGATAGCCTTATTATTATAAATCCATTGTCGAAAGTCGACCGAAAATAAAGGACAAAAGGCATGTGCCGACATTTAAAAAACACTGTACACTGTATATCAACATTTTTAGGGTCTTTCGAAACTTTATTCAAATTATTTTGTCTGGATAGCTGTTTTTTATTTGTATGGGGAGATATGTCTTTAGATCGCAAATCACTGGCAGATGCAAAATCTTTTTAAGGGTGTTTTTTAGGCATGTAACGAATTTTTTGATAGCACACGCTATAAATGAATTTTACAATGGTAAAGATGGATTTATCCGGGGATTCGTTTTGACTTAGGGCACATGTTAAAAAACAGGTATGGAAGGTGAAATAAAATGGTTGCTGGTAGAAGATTATTATATATAGTTTTAATAGACTTGAATGTTCCCTCTTAATAATTTAAAGTATACATTTTAAGGAAGGAAAATAACAAAGGTTAACATAAATTTAAAAAAAAAAATTTTTATATCAAAAAAATTGTTTAATTGAAAAGACTCAAGTTTTCTAATTAAAAAAATTATATAAATTAAACACATTTAAAATTTCATTATTTAATTAATTGCACATATTATATTTGATTTTTAGTTGATTATGAATTTAAAAACAATTGTATAACTTGTAGTCCAATCATTCTAGCAAAAAAAGGTAATTTTTCTAATTAATTTTAACAGATATTTGACTGCGCCATGACTTCTATAATAACCTGTAGATTACTAAAATAAAAAATCCAACCAGGTAATTTTTCTAAACAATAAATAATTATTTAAAAATCCTTTTTGTCGTTTTTTTTTTTAAATATAACAAAAAGTACTGGCTATATCACTTTACCCATAAAAGACCGTTTGTAGAGAATTTCAAAACCTACAAAACGGTTTCTGAAACTTTCCGATCCGACTATTTTTCACCGAGAAAAGCTGAAAAACGCGTAAAACCGACCTTTCTTCAAAAATTCGTATCTCCGTTAATTTTCAATATTAAGAGTTGATTTTTTTGGGAAATGAGACTCAATAACATATACTTTGAGCTGCCGAAAGATAAAAGTTGTCGCATTAATTGTTTTTATTCAATCACACTATAAACAAATTAGGCCCTTATCTTGCCGTGAATATTAGGCAAATGGTCCGATTAGAATTTTTAAAACGGCTTTTTAAAGATAAGATAAAAAGCTACAAATTGTATATCTCACATTTTCATATAAGTTTGTAGAAGATTGTTAAAAATGCTTGTGACCCTAGCGCGTCGAGCGAAAATTCGCGACCGAGACGTACTGAGTCGACCGTGGAGGAGGCACCCAGCAGCGAAGGAAAAGCGAGAGACGGGCTGCGTGCATTGTTTCGCTCGCGAATTTTCGCGATTAAAGCAATTAATAAGAAAAAACAAGCTAATAAGCGTAACTTTTTTTATGTTCTTTGTGGATCATTTAGATTTTTCTAAGGACCTTTATATTTGCTCAGAAAACTCTTCATGCCAAATTTGATTAAAATTCGTTCCATAGTTTTTGCACAATGATTTGCAATATAACTTCGTTTGAAAAAAAATAGGCAGCATTGCAAATTGCATAAACTAAGACATTTGATTTTTTTCCTATATTGGAGGATAATAAAAATCGGATCATTTCGGCGCCATCAGCAAATGCCTTTTTTTTCACCAAATATAATTAATTATCGTTAAAAAATCAATCGCTTACTCTTCTTAGCTTTAGGCATTTCACCTGTATCAAATTTAAAATTACTATTCCCTTCTGTTCGGTAGTTATGGCTCCAAAACAGACAGAATGACAGTAAGGCAATGTCAAACTAGGTTTTTCATTATTCAGGTACCCCTAAACATCAAAGTCTACAAAAACTTGCAAATCAGAGAAAATCCCCAATATGGAACTTATATATTTAAAATTTTTTCCTATACTCGAGAATAATGAAAATCGGATGATTTTGGTGGCCTCGGCAAATGCCTTTTGTTTTACCAAATAATAATAACCATTACCTCACTCCCTTTCCTAGAAGAGATATCGCCCAACAATAAAACACATCTTTCCTTGAAAGTTTTAGACAATGTTATGGTTTCAATACCACTAAAATCTTGGACTTCCATTGTCATTATTTGTTAATTAATACACAACGTTTCGGTTAGTGATGTATCTCCAACCGTTTTTAAGTGATAACTAAAAACTATTTTTAAAAGCTACGACATACTATCTGTTGTTGTGATGGAGTTGTTGGAGCTGTGCTCCGTAGTTCCTACTTTCAAGTAAAAGATGAGTACTATGGGCAGGATGATGGACTTTCCGTGGATTCATCGCTATTCCCAGTGGTAGCAAATATTTAAATGGAATGGTTTGAGAAACACGCAATTAAAACTGCACTAATCAAACCAAAAGTTTAGCTAAAGCGGGTATCACACCAACAATTTCTTCGCGAATTTATTTACAAAGTCGCTTCTTGTAGTAACTTGACAAATGTAAAACCAAAACTTTGATATCAAATTAATTCATGAAGAACGTGAACTTCTTTACGAATTAGAACGTGTTCTAATTTTCCGTGAGTTTTGACGTAAATTCAGTAATGCCAACTCAACAAAATGTATAAATATGAGGTTTTAATATATGGTTTGTTTTAATTTATGATTATTGTTCTCTACTTTTCTTTGAATTTTGGATTGCAACTTCATCAAAAAATTGTTCTGCTGAAAAAAGGGTGATTTTCTTTAATTCCATTTATAGATTGCAAAATTGGTATCAATAATTTGTTTCAAAATTTTCAAATTATTTCTAGGTTGGCAAGGGTGAACTCTGAGAGTTAAATGGTTAAAAAAATTTCGCAAAGTTGTGAGCAAATCGAAAATCAAAATGCGGTCTTGAAGAAATTCACAAATTAATTGATGAATACATGCGCGAAGAAATTGTTGGTGTAATACCCGCTTAAGATAGGTTGACGATACTTTTATTGTATGGACAGTAATGATAAAGAACTTGAAGATTTCTTTAAACATCTAAATTGCCTTCTACTTTGTATCAAATTCACAATGGAAAGAGGGCGAAATTCTGCTCTACCGTTTCTTGACGTTCTAGTCAAAGGAAATAATGGAAGTATACAAACCTTGGTATACAAAAAACTTACCCATACTGGACAATATTTACACCAAAATTTTAATCACTCTAACGAAACGAAACAGGGGGTTATACGTACTCGTACTTTATATAGCCACGAAGTGACCTTATATAACAGTAAGGAATCTCTGCAAGAAAAAATAAGTAATATTACTAGGGAACTTAACAGAACGAATACAAAGAGGGGCTGGTAAAGAAAACAATCGACAAACATCAAAATAAGACAAAAAAACTCTAACTTAAACAAGACTCCACAGGATCAACTATTTATGACACACCAAAGTAACTCTCTTGTGGGTACCAGGGCATTCGGGAATAAAAGGCAACAAAAAAGCGGATGAGCTAGCGAGACAGGGATCATCCATACCATACTTTGGACTAGAACCCGCCCTTGGAATGACCAAAACCACAGCACGAGGCAAACCAGGGAATGGTCCAGAAACAAACACGAAGAATACTGGGGAAACCTCAGTAGAATTAGACATGGAAAAAGCTTCATAAAGGGCCCATCCAAAAGAAAGAAGGAAGAACTGCTCAGACAAAGTAGGAAAAGACTTCGCATAACAGTAGGGTTGCTAACAGGGCACGATAACCTAAGAGAACACCTACACAAGATAGGCTCATACAATGGGGACCCAAGTTGCAGAATGTGAGACGAGGGGGAAGAAACAGCCTACCATATCCTGTGCGAATGTGAAGCATTGAATCACAAAAGACAGGCATTATTTGGGCAACCGGAAATGAGCCCACAGGAATATATCAACCAACCAGTCTCGGGGTTATACAGACTTGTAGAAAAAACAAGACTAATGGAAGGATTGGTATAAAAGATAAGAGGAGATTGGGCACAAAAAGCCCAAGAGGCTGCGCTGCCTCCGGTAGTGAATCAAGACGGCTCTCAGGGAAGAAGAAGAAGAAGAACTATTTATTACAATTCCATATATTAAAGGTGCTTTAGAAAAGATCCGCAGAATCGCAAATAAGTATATTAAAACGGCAAATAAATCCCAATTTACTCTAAGAAGTATTTTTACTAAGACAAGACCGGACAACAATGTTTCAAATAATGATTGTATCTACCAAATTCCCTGTGAATGTGGGGAGATCTACATCGGGGAAACAAAAAAATCACTCGACATTAGAGTTAAAGAACACAAAAAATAATAAGGAACGAGGTGAAACGTCGAAATCAGGGATTGCCGAACACGCATATTCAAAATCACACCACAAAAATTATTCATAAAGAAACCCACTAGGAAAAAAAGAAAATTTAAAGAGGCTGTAATAATTATAAACAACCAAAATATATTCAGCAAGCCTAGTATCGACATTCCGAATATTCAGCGGTGAACAAAGGATAGTATACTTGAACGGATGGAGATACATCACTAACCGAAGCGTTGTGTATCAATTACCAAAAAAAAGACAACTGAAGTCCAAGATTTTAGTTTTATTAAATACAGAACATATTTACAATCATAGGCGTGCGCACAGTGGGTGCCGTGGGTGCCGTGGCACCCCCACTAGTCAGAAAAAGATTACTGTATTTAAAATATGAAAATTATTATTTGATAAGGTTCGATTTAAAAATTACAATCTAAGATTCAAATGTATAAAATGTATCGTATCCAGTTTTATTTTACTTCATTATTATTATTAGATCCGACATGACGTATCCTATGGCTCCGACCCCATAGGGCGTCATGCGGAATGCCATCCGTATCGAAGACCACTCCTCGCGTCCGCTTGGTCAGTGATCTTCGGCCAAATTGATTTGCCTCAAGTAAGCGAAGGGACCCAAGGACAACAAATTTCTGCATTTTCATCACCAGTTGTTCGGGTGAATGTTGACATGCGGGAATACACTTCAGCTCCCCCAACACATTTTCCTTCATGCCTCCCAAAACGCCGACAATCAGGACAACCAATCGCACGTTATACTCCGGATAGAGCCTCGAAGTTCGCCAAGAAGATCCTGATATTTGGCTCGTGTCTCCCGTTCCTTTATATCAGGTGTTAGTTACCGCTGGGGTGGAGAACTCAATCACATACATGGAGTTATTCCTTTTATCAAGGAGAACGATATCAGGTTTATTGGTGCGAATTTGATGCGTAGTTGGGAATGCATAATTCCAATATATGCGACAGTTGTCATTTTCCACTACTACCTCGATATCGCCGGGAGCAAATGGCAAAATTGCTGTTGCATCGATGCCGTAATAATGTCTGAGGTGATAATAAAGTACCCGAAGCCCATCGTTATGTCGGTGGATGTAACCACTAACAGCATGCACTGGACAAGCTGACAATAAGTGCATGAGTGTTTCGGGTTGCTGTCGACAGGCTCGACAAGCAGTATCAGGAATGGTAGAAAACTGACTTCGGTATACCAATGTGTTTATCACCCCATCCTGGCATGCTAGTAGAAGACCTCGGTCTCAGACTTGAGCTCAGCAGATTTTAAAAAACCAAACGTAAGGTTTCGAGATAGATTGAGTCTTTCTATGTTTCGGTAAAATACTCCGTGTTGCGGCTTATTAATGTGATCTTCTAAGAGCATCTGCTGTTCTGCTCTTTTAACTGCAGTTTTTACGACTTTAGACTCAAGTGTTACAAGTGATGTCATCGTTTGGATCTATTGCAAATCTGAGACCGAATTTCTTCGCTGCTCGCTACGCTGCCTTGAATAGAAATGCTCCAACATTAGCTATTTTGTGTGCTCTTACTAGTGGCATCAGTAGATCAGTACTATTGGCAACTTTACAAGCAAGACTCAAAACCAGCCGATCGTGCATACACGCCAAGCTTAAAAGGCCACGACCTCTCTGGTGGCGTGGGAAGTAGATACGGGATGTTGATGAGCGCGGGTGGATGCTACAGTGAAGATGCATCATTTTTCGTGTGCTGATGTCCAGCTGGCGCAGTTCCTCTCGCGTCCACTCCAAAAGAGTAAAGCAATGCAGGAACCGCTAGCATGTTGGTAGCAAGGACCCTATTTATTCCAGATAATTCGGATTCCCAAATTCTCCGTAAACGTCGCCTGTAATTGCTTCTAAGCTTGGTCTTCACAGCTCTAACATCTTGAGTCCGGTTTTGGTCAATTCCTAAATATCGATAATTCTCGTTGTTTTGTAGAGGGCGAAGTAAAGTAGCGCGCTATCGGCAAGCTGGTCAGCTTCTAAATCTAATAATAATAATAATTATTCTACAAATATCCGACATGACGTATCCTATGGCTCCGACCAAGGGTGGTAAACTTAACAAGGAGTGCTCGATTTTTACTATTTGTCCGCTGATATAGGTTATGTTTGGACGTCATCCGTTTGCCCATTTTGCCCAGAAGGTAGTTTTATTTTATTAATTTTCGTTACATATTCAACTTTTAAATACTATTTTGGATATAAACTTACTATTAGAACTGTAATGCATAACATTTTAAAAAATTAAGACTTTATACCACTTGGAAACAAAACAAACAGGCAAACGGATTACGTCACAAATACCGAATTGACATTTAAATTGGCATATATGGGCTTAATTGGGATCGAGCACTCCTTGTTAAGTTTATTACCCTTGGGCTCCGACCCCATAGGGCGTCATGCGGAAGGCCATCCGTATCAAAGACCTCTCCTCGCGTCCGCTTGGTCAGTGATCTTCGGCCAAATTCATTTGCCTCAGTAAAACGTAAATTATTATTATTATTATTATTATTATTATTATTATTATTATTATTATTATTATTATTATAATAATCATTATTATCTCGGCACCCACACCAGCTTTACCCTGCGCACGCCTATGTTTACAATTCAATATTTAATACTAAAAGTAATTAAATTGCCCCAAAAGCTAATGATTTATTTCCAAATGGATTCTGTCGAATTTAGTTAGGACATATCAGAACTGTTTATTTTCACATTTATTTGTTCAAGCTTGACAAGCTTTTAACATCCAGAAAAGGTTAAATTTCTGCAAACCTTGTTAGTGAGCAAATATAAACAGGGCCGACTGTCAATATTTTAAGATAGCAAACACACAAAAACAAACCATAAACGACTCGGATACTTATTTACGACCCCCTGTCAAAGGAAATTGCGTAACTATTGTGCAAGAGTCCTCACTTTTTAAATTTGCATGTTTTATTTGCTTCGAGGGTATTTAAAATTGTATTTAGAGCTTTTATTTTTTTAAACTAAATATTTTTGAAAGTAATAAATGTTCTAAGAAAACTTATACAATGCTGTTTTGAAGGTCATAAAATGATTTAAATATCTTTTTACCTACCTGTTGAAAAAAACATCTTAACCGAAGGACCTATTTTGGTTTGTTATTACGTAAAAGGTATAAAAAGATATTTATAGAGACAAAAGTTACTTTCTGGGAATATTTTTTAATTTCCCTAATAATTTTTTGTCCCTAAAAGAAATTTTGTTATTATTATATTAGGCCTCACTTTTTTTATACCAAAAAACTTATTTGTTATTAAATTTATGTACACAAATATACAGTGCGAGTGCGAGTGCTCGGACACGTCGATTGGTATTCTAAATTGCACTCTTTTTGGTGTAAAAATTTTTTATACAGCATGTCCCGAAGTTGCGATATGACATCAGCTACAATTTTTTTTAATAACAACACTCATTTTTTAAGACTATTTTTAAAGAGTATATGAAGTTACACATGTGTGCCAAATTTTAAAATTTTTGTCGATGCACGATAGATGTAGAGCAGTACTAAACCAACGTGGAGGTCATACTTTGTACTAAACTTATTTTATTTTTCTCTAGTGACATTTTTTTGCAAAATAAAAAAAAAATATTTACAAAAAAATGCCCTTATGGCATTTTTTGAAATTAAATAATTTTTGCTCTCTGTTTAATGTAATAAAATTTTATACAGCATGTCCCAAATTTAAGATATGATGTTAGCGACTTTTTTTTAAATAGCAACACTAATTTTTTTAAGAATATTTTTAAACAGTATATCAAGTTACACATGTATCCAAATTTTAAATTTTCAGTTCTTGTCATTTAAAAGATATTTGCAAACATCCAATTTAAAGACTGAAGAAATCTAATTCGATTTAATTTAACGTCAAAATAATAAAAAATAATAATAAATGTAAATGATGAACCAATACCTTTTGACATTCTACTTTTAAACTGCATAAAAATTGAGTTCAATTAGATTACTTCATTCTTCGAATGACATGTTTTGTCAATTATCTTTTGAATGACAGGAAATAAAATTTTAAAATTTGGCACACATATGTAACTTGATATACTGTTTAAAAATAGTCATAAAAAATTAGTGTTACCATTTAAAAAAATAGTCGCTGACGTCTTATCCTAAATTTGGGACATGCTGTATAAAATTATTACATGAAAAAAAAACGCAATTTAAAATACTAATCGACGTGTCCGAGCATATTTCCAAGAAAAAAAATTTTTGATTTACTGAATTAATTCCAAGTTAGAGACTCGCACGGTATAACAGTTTGTGTTCTAAATAAATGAATAATCGCCCTAAACTTAACAATAAACAAAATGTATAATTTCTAATTTTAATCTAAAAAACAATCTGATAATTATTAATTTAATTCGAACTTCAGTTTATTTTGAGTTCTTCGAAATTTAATAAAAGCTTTTTGATTGCTAGGCAAAAAATTTACATACCTGTCTTCGCGCCCTGTTCATATAAATCTGTTCTAAATTATTGGATCTATTAAAAATTTTTTTTTGCAATTCGTCCATTGTTATCACCCGTATCAAAGCCTGTTTATTTTCCTCTGATCCATATTGCCACCAAAGCTGTGATCTAACAGAGCGGTAGCGCTAGGTCTGGCTAACGTGGGTTTAAAAAATATTTGCGAGTAGTAGAGAAAAATTTTCCAAGAAAATATATTTTATTTGTATTATAGCAAAATGCAAATATTAATTTGAAGACCTTTAAATATTAAAAAAAAACCTGGGGTGGTCATCACCCCCTCTACCCCCTCTTTACCTACGCCAGTGTTTCTTGTTACCTAAAAAGCTGCTAAATACACTTTTGTAGGCAATCCCCGACCTTTTTTCTTTTGCCAAAAGTGTGATTTAAAATTTTAGTCCTTACAAAGTTCTTGTTATTGCGGTCGAAAATTCATCCCTTTGGCAACTTTTTTGGTTCTCTTGTCCTATTCGCATAAGTAGTACAACAACTTATAGATCTGCACAGATATGCCATGCTTTAAAGTAATATACGGATGGTCCTTATGTTTCTTTCATATTTACAGCATGACCCACAGGAACAGATGGTTGTCTGTTTCCATGAAACAATAAAACTGCCTTTAGACTTGTCTTCGAAGAGTCAATAAACTTTGGCCATTTGGTGGGTTCATAAAAAAGGCCAAAATATGTTGTTGATGTCTTATCGATTTTGTAAGTAATAGGCCAACCTACAGGTTAGTGTAAGGATTACATAGGTAGAAATTATCATTCATCATCATAACAGTTTAGTTTGGTGGAGGGGAATTTTATGCACAACAGGATAATTATCATTTTAACATTTGTGTCAACGACGACAAAGATAAAATATTATTTATATATTTTTGAATTTTTCAGCTTTAAAATCCAAAATTTATTATGATAGTAAAACAAGTAATAAAAATTAAAAAACTTCAAAAACGAATTTTTTATTTATTTACTGCCCAATAGATTGAATTATTTATTTGATCATCGACCTCTATTATGGGCAAACTTTCCTTTTACGAGAAAAGTTGAAAAGCTTTTGCAAGTATCATAATATGAAATCTTAATGTAACTTCTGACTTTCGAAAAACCCATAAAAAAGTTTACTCCTTCACTTTAAAACTTTTATAATTGGTTTTACTTTTTCTATAATGTTTTCGTTATCTCAAGTTTTTTTTTATCAAACGTTATTTTTTAAACGGACATGCTAAACTGAGATTAATTTTCCTCCGGGATAACAAGAAACGGGCTCCGTTTTATATACCTATACAGCGCGAATATAAATTAAGTTTGTATAAATGATATGATTTTAATGTCAAGAGCGCACAGATTACCCACTGAAGTTTTTAATTTGAAATTATCTTTAAACAGTAATTTAACCACAATCAAGTACAAACTTGTTCCCCAAATAATTAATCCATAATAAATTTAATTAAATATTTTCTTGAAGGTGTAAAATATGTTTCAAAAGCACTAAAATCTAGGACTTCCATTGTCTTTATTTGGTAATTGGTACACACGCCTTTGATTAGTACGTATCTCCAACCGGTTTAGGTTCAAGCTGTCTATTGGCCCTATTGGCACAGTGCTGCGTAAAATTATGCTTGAAAGCCGTGTAAAAGGGGTAAGATTATTTATAAAATCTATTTATTTTTCGTAAATAGATATACAGGGTGTCCGGAAAATACGCATACAACGTTTGATGACAGACTCCGGGCGTCAAAATAAATCTATTAAAGCGAAATTACCTATATCCAAAATTGCTTCAATTAGCCTAAAGAGGGCGTCAAAGATTTTAAAAAAATTGGTTTTTTCTAAATTTATCAAAAACGTGCAAGTTGATTTCAATAATTTTTGGTGATGACTCTCGGGCTATAACATAACGTTTGCTGTTGGCACAGTTATCCACTCTACTTAACCTAGGGCGTCCTAGGGTATTATAAACCTGACGTCAAATGTACCTATATCTTCGGATTTTTTATATCATTGACTGATAAATTAAATACCATTTTCTGATAAAACCATGTATTTGGAAGATTTTTCATCTCTTGCAAAATTTTGCTAGGATAAGTGGTTAAGCCAGAAAAATTTTTCAATTGCGTGCTCTGGCATAATATTTTATTTATAAATAAACACTCGATTAAAAAAAAAAACATTAATTAAGCAAATGTGCAAAATGACCACCATTTTGTTGAAAACACTTATTTACACATCTTAAAAAATAACCTTGAACTTTATTTAATGTCTCGGAGTTATTAAGATGGTTGCTTGCATTTAAAATTCGTTGCCATAATTCTTCGCGCGTGTTTACAGGAGTCTTATAAATTTCGGTTTTAAGAGCACCCCACAAAAAGAAATCACACATATTCATGGTCCGAAGAACGTAGTAGCCATCGTACTGGTGCATCATCGATTCTTCCAATCCACTTATGGGTATTGGTCATGAAGGTATCGTCGAATAGCCAGAGAAAAGTGAGGTGGCGCTCCATCATGCATATACCACAGTCCCTGCCGAATTAAAAGGGGCAAATTTTCCAGAAGAATTGGCAAAGTGTTTTGCAAAAAATTAGGGTAAATATTTCCATTCAATTTGTCTAAATATTACAGGACCAAAAGATATCGATCGATAATACCTGCCCAAACATTTATTTTAAATTGATGTTGCGGGTTTAACTTTAATGGCATAAGGATTTTCATCGGCATAAACATGTTCATTGTGTAGGTTGGTAACTCCTGATCTTGTGGTCGCCTCGTCGGTAAATAATATTTTCTTACTAAAATTTAGATCATAAATTTTTTCGTTCCAAAAATTGACAAAATAGGAGCCCTGGAGGGGATCAATGGGCAAAATTTCCCTGAACTGTTTGGATGGAACAGGGAACAATTGTTTTTTAAAATATCATTTAGGTTTTTTAGGAACCGCCCCACCAACCGGCGGACAAATTTTTTCTTCAACTCTAAAAAATTTCCTTCGTTTTCAAATTTGAGTTGTCCGATTACGATCCCTACCTTCAAATTTTTATTCAGCATGTTTGAAGACGACGTCCAATACTTGCAAATGTTTGGGAGGTAAGACGGTCAGGAAATCTCTCCATGTAAACCCTAACGCTAACGTCCATTTCCTTAAAAAACCCGTATACCAAAAGCATGTCAACTTTTTTGGAGTTCGATAGTTGTCCATATAGTATGTAAAAAATTTTGAAGTTAAAAAAGTGGCTTAATGTTCAAATCTGAGTCACCAGCAAAAATGTTTGTAAAAAAACCCTCTTATTACAATTAATAAATTATCTTGCCCTAGCACCTAATTGAAAATGATTTTTTTCTGGCATAACCATTTTATCCTAGCAAAATTTTGCAAGAGATGAAAATCTTCCGAATAATTAATTTGCCAAAAATGGCATCCAATTTATCAGTAAGTCAAACATAAAAAATCAGAGGATATAGGGGATACATATGACGTCACGTTTATAATACTTTAGGTTAAGTAGAGTGGATAACTGTTCCAACAACAAACGCCATTTTATAGCCCGAGACTTATTACCAAAAATTATTGAAATTGACTTGCACATTTTTCAAAAATTTAGAAAAAAACAATTTTTTTTTTAAATCTTTGACGCCCTCTGTACGTTAATTGAAACAATTTTGGATATTGGTAAGTTCGTTTTAATAGATTTATTTTGAGAACGGAGTCTGTCATCAAATGTTGTATACGTATTTTCCGGACACCCTGTATATATATATATATATATATATATATATATATATATATATATATATATATATATATATATATATATATATATATATATATATATATATATATATATATATATAAAATATATATATATATAAAAAAAAACCTGGCAACACTAAATGATTAACGTTACAAATGTCCGAATAATTTTGGTTAAATTTTCTAGGTGAAAATCGGCGGAATTTTAGAAATGTTTATAATTTTGAGGTTATGTTAGTGAAACGTCATATGTCAAAAACTAGGGGGCTCCGACAAAAATTGGCAATTGGCCCAATAAGTAATAAAATCACCTAACAAACTTACGAGTCTGGGGCTTTTCCAGTATTCTACACACTAATATATAATTTACTTACTTGAAGGCCTTATAGTCATTTTCTCTATTCACAATCACAGAAGACTACACAAACACTAATGTTAGTTCTGTAGACACTTCTTAATTACTTAGTCTATTAAAAAGAACCTTTCTTTTTAAAACTTGCAAATCATTAAAAACTTCAGGAAAAGACTGGAACAAACGGTACACGGCAAGAAACGTGTAAGTTTTTCTTCTTGTTACGTCAAATTCAAAAGTTGTTCGACTAAGCCCAAGAGAAGTTCGGCTAAGCAAGAAATTTGAATTCAACACCTTTCGTCTGTGTGCATTTATCCACTTTTTCTTTTTTTCTTATTTCCCCCTAGCAGTTGAAAATGTATAAAATTTGCAGTTACTATTTCTGCCAGTATTCTTACATTCAACTATACAACAACTATTATGCACCATTTTAAATATATTAATCTAATTGTTAAAATTTACATCAAGCATTATTTAAGGAAAATTTGATCACAGCGAGTGCTACAATCGATTTAGCCATCCCCATTATACACTCCGCTCCCTACCAATACTATTAGTTGTTCACTAAAGCTTGGCCGATTTTTCAGGTTTCAACAACGGCAGCCAGATATTCGGCATGTCAATACTAGGCTTACTAAATACATTATGGTTAATCAAAATTATTTTAGTTTTTAAGTTTTCTTTTCTTCCAGTAAGTTTCTTTAATAATAGTTTTTGCCTTGGACCATTATATGCAGTGTTCTGGGACACTTCTTTTATTTTAAGCCTTGGCGCAACACTGACTGTTGCATGTATACAATCTGACGTTTTCACTAAAAAGTTTGTTATTTTTGACCATGATATTTTTCCGTTTTTGTGTTGTGCACGAGGAGTTTTTTAATGGCGGAACATGAAACCGCGCGCAGCGGAAAGCGTTAGAACGAAAAGAAAACGGTTATGCGAAATACCTGTAGCAGTTCTTAGTTTGACTGACATTTTCTGTGTCGATTGGTAAAAACAAATGCTAAGGAAGTTCATTGACAGAGTGTATGGGTGTTTCAAGATGACCCAAATACAACAACAGTTGTTCGCGCTGTATGGTTACCTGTTTTTTTCAGAAAAACTGGTCATTTGGCAACGCTGCCTTTAGAGGACGTAGAACGGTCAATTATGAATCGTACGCAACTATTTGTTAAACCAAAGTCTTTGGTAAAATTAAAAAAACAAACAAACAAGCATCGTCGGATCATTCTTTATCAATATAACGCAGGCTGTCACACATCTCATCTAAGAACCGACTATTTGATGGGTCATTCGCCATAGAGTCCGGATTTGGCAGCAAATTATTTCTTTTTGTTTCCATATGTCAGGAATAATTTGCATGAATAACGATTTTCGTCGGCAAAAGAAACCATTGACCGTTAATGCATTCAAAAACATGTTTTGGACGTGTCTTAAGCGAATAAAAAAATGCTTTGGCAAGTGGTTTGAGTGTAGGCAAAAATGTAAAGATAATAAAGTAGAATATTCTAAAAAACAATAAAGTTATTTTTAATGATTACTAAACTTTTTTTTTAATAGGCACCAAATAAATAATATAGCGCCCCTCGTACAATCTAACGGACTTCATTGCTTGTCTCCAAGAGCATGGGTGATGTAACTGATTCTTGATATCTTTTTCATCATGATGTGAGGCAGTATAAAAGATAATAAACCGGCAAAAATTGGTAAAAATATTCGGAATTAAAGATAAGGGCCGGGGTAACGCAGTTCCGGAGTACATAGTTAAGAATATTACTATTTGTGATGGGTTTTATTATCATAACTATTGAGCTTAGATGTAGATATTTTCAATAACTAAATATGTGCCATAATATACAAGATTCAAAAATGAAATTAGTGATGCAGCTAGGACAAGAATTTTCGTCTCAGCTGAACGAGAAACTAATTTGTCTCTTGTTACGATGAGACAAGGGCGCACTTTTCTTGCGGAGAATCTGTCGTTTCTCTTGAGGTATTTTATTCTTTCGACCAGAAATTTTCACATACAATGGTAGAAAAGTGTGTGGTAATATAAAAGTAATATTTATGTATATATATATATATATATATATATATATATATATATATATATATATATATATATATATATATATTATATATATATATATATATATATATATATATATATATATATATATATATATATATATATATATATATATATATATATATATATATATATATATATATATATATATATATATATATATATATATATATATATATATATATATATATATATGTCTCTTCATTGGATTTTTAGTAAAATAAACATGTTAATTAATTTTTAAAATATA